>JAAAQI020175889.1:6700-61480 GCA_011800005.2 Stichodactyla mertensii
TGCTGTTGTTGCTGTTGTTGCTGTTGTTGCTGTTGTTGCTGTTGTTGCTGTTGTTGCTGTTGTTGCTGTTGTTGCTGTTGTTGCTGCTGTAGTTTTGTTACTGCTACACCAGTGCAGGAAGGGCGCATCCGATTCCGAGAGGAGAAATAGTCTTTTTTTTCTTTTTAGTCCCTTTTTCAGAAGAAGCAATGCAGTTTTTCATCAGTTTCAAATTCCCATCGCACGCGTCTTAAGTCCCTATTACTTCCACTAAGGACGTTTCATTTATTCACTTCAATACGCTCTACATGTCCGAACCAAGATTTTCATATTTGCGCGTTTGATTTACTTTCTTCCGACATATTCTTTACATTCTATGAGAATTTTTTCCCGTCGCGCAGTGACAAAAATCTCATTTATTTTAACAGAAACATCCAGCCATTCAGTTTTACCCATTTAGCACCTCTGGAAGTCATCAGCGAAGTATTGTTATTGCTTTCAGGACACTACTCAACAAATTACCCATTCCTTTATCGAAAAAGAAGATCCACCAACGTCGCATTTTGATTGACTGTCATATATCAACTAGTCCGTTGATTAACAAAAAGGTTAAGGATCCGATAAGCTATTTGTATACAGACATAAGCACAAACATATAGGCATTTTCACTTAAAACACTATGGTAGGTGTGTACTCCCATTCCCGAGGGAATGAAAACCATATATCGAGGGGATATTGTTGACTCTATTTAAATATACTCGCTCACTCGTGGGGCAACCATATTGGATTTTGTTACATCGTGCGCAGTTAGAATAACTGTGTGTTATTTGGTGCAACATTGCGCGCAACTCTGTGAGATCGCTGCTCAAGTGTAAGTCTACTTCTGAAATCACTGCTTGCACTGCCCACCGTTGCTTTGACGTTTTATGCACACCACATAATTTTCAAATGTTTGGATTCTGAGTCCATTTGCTGAATTTATTTTTCCCCTTCAGTAAAACCCTCCATACATACGTACATCTTACATAAGTGAATCGATAAATAGACTAGATGGCTTACAGCACTTGTCATAGAAACTATTACAAACCACTAAATAATAACAGTTCCGATATCGTGATAATCCACCCATCAATTAAAACCGTGACACTGCCTAAAGTGGTTATTCTATTTTTGTTGGGCCCCAGAATGTCAACAAGCACTGTAACTGTCTGCTTAGTAGCTATTTTATCCAGAGACTGGCTTTGAGAAAGGTTTTGCTATCGTGTCGATCCGAAAAAGTTTCAGTTCTCTAAATAAAAGTATAGAGCACATCAAGGAACAAGTATTTACCGCCAACAGCCAGCATTTTTTCTTATTAAACAGAAAGAAAACTAAGTTTTTAAAGTTTTCTTTCTGTTTAATGAATTCATACAAACTTAACATTTAATACCACTGTCTTCACAGTTCCAATGAAATCACTTTTAAATTGAAAAAGAAATTAAGTTCCGTTTACGAATCTGCTCGTGAATTATACAACACAAAGTGTTGACACTTCGTTTTAGTTTTCACGTTATTGTGAACGACAATTTTATTTTTCAAGCGACGTTGTTTTTAAGCTAAACACTTCATTGATGAATGGCATCCTACTGCGAATAGGTACTGAACTGAACCTACTCAATAGCTTTCTTTTAAAGATAGAACCGCGTAAAAGATAATTCATTTTGGCCGCTTTGAACAGTATTTTCGGCTCGTTTTTCTTGTCTTGAAATGTTTGTCTCACGTTGAGTGTAGGAGGGTTGACTCTTGAGATAGTGTGCAAGAGCCAAGATTTTTATCTTTTACTATCTATTAAATAATGGCAATTATAACAAAACGGTGGTTTATAAATAATTTTTTGTTTTGCAGAAGTTTAAAGAAAAATCAAAATGAAAAATCTCTTGAATCATTTTCTCTTGACAATGCGTGCGCACTGTTTTTTCCCCGTCAAGAGCCGAGTTGTTCAAGCAATGCGCATGCGCAGCATTTTTTGTGGTCTTTGATTTCAAACGATGGAATATTTATGAGAAATACATGTTAAATTTAACCCGGAATTGTTCTTGGAGGAAAATAATAAATCGGTTGGCAAAATTTATTGATAGTTATGAAAGAACTGCCGAGAGCACTGGTATATCTATATTCATAAAAGCGAATATTTCCCACAAAGAAAAGCCTGGTGGTTTTACTGAGATTATAGTCAGAGTAATTGACTCAATCATCATATTCCTATTAACCAAATACGGCTTGGCCGAGAAATCTTTGTTACTCTCGCTGATATAAACAACTTTAAAACTAAAATTATTGATTTAGGATGTATTAAAATCTTTTTATGTGTATTTGTTTGAGAGATTTGAGGGCAGCCGCCATCTCACCACGTAAGCGGTGATTTTATCTATATTCTTATAAAAGCATTGACAACAGGAGATGGCTACACCCTACAGATTCACGAGAATCGCACTTCATTTGAATATCTAAAGTAAGATGAATAAATGTGAATAAAAATGCACTGATCACAGCTGCATATGACTAAGAATACACCGAGTTAATTGTGTTTGAATCTGTCACGTCTAGATTCATCCTATACGCTTGAGGAATTAAAATTTTTTAGGGATAAATCACCGGTTTTTCGCATATAAGCGAACGACAGTCACTCAAACAACATATTTGAAAAGGTGAGGTTTAAGTTTATAAATACTGTTTTAAAATTTAGCATGTATTAAAGCATCAACAGTATTTATTCCACCGATTTACGATTTTATTTAACCACTATAGTTTAGTGTCAGTAAAAAGCTTGTAACTTGATTATTATTAGAAAAGCAAAAGTTCTCTTTCGTAACATCTTCGATTCAAAATTTCCATGGTTTTTTTCCGCCAGTCGACAACCATTTCGGAGCTGTAAACGTAAATAAGATTCGCCTTTCATTTTTTCTGTGGAAAGCCGAATTTCTAAATATCTAAACGTTAATCTAACTGACATAATTCACACACATTCTCTGCAGGTGAATTGTGCAGAGGGACTTGGTCTATATTTTCGCAAGAGAGAGAGCAACGCGGACACGAGTGGCTTATTTTTTAAGGCTTTAAGATTTCTTTAAATAAATTTCCGAAAAAAGTACCATTTCAACATAAGTATTTTTATGTAAAATGTTTGGGTAGCGTATAATGTAATACCAGTGTTTTTGTTAACTCAACCGGTGTCATATTGCGAATCGTAAATCAAAAATTTCTTCAACGATAAATTCCTTCAAAAAGAAACTTTAACCAATTTGAATGAAAGTCACTTAGAAAGCACGCTTTTAAAAATGAATTATTACAATGAACATTTTCGTCTTCGTATTTAGGGCTTGGCTCGTGCGATTCCTTTGTACGATGAAGGAATTCCTCAAACAAACTACTTATGAATTATTCATTAGATTGATCACGGACAATAGATGCGAAGAAGGTTTACATTCCCAGAACAAAGACATTCGACCGAGACATTCGCCATCTCTGTCTATCAGAGTGATTCTCTCAGACTTTCTCTCGAATCAACCAATAAATTATGTTCGAAAAAGAGCGTTAATTTTTAAATGCAATTTTATTCCGGAAGTAAGAATCACAGGAAATACAAGTACTGGTACTTGCTCGACTTTTACTACCAGAAAAAAATTCAATGATTTGATTGGTCAACGAACAAAAGACGTGCTCTAAAGCACAATAATAGGAGGTTGATTGACCAATCAGAAACGACTATTATTCCGCCAGCAGTCCAAATATTACACTTGGTTGCCAAGTCAGTTCTTAATAATTATAGGCTCCGGTCTTCTATTAAGGTTACTCTGAGCACAGGTGGTTCTGAACCTCAGCGGATTTAGAATATAATATGAGATTATGATTATTGTCTTTCTGGGCAAATTTCAAGCCGAAAATTCATTGGACGAGAGTGAAAGATTTTATTGGGTGTTGTGAACGGGAAGAGACAAACGTCAAACGAGAGTCTCAGTTGTCGCCTTGACTGAGGTGGGCTGCTTTGAGAATCGGTTTTCCCCGTGTTTTTGTTCGAGTTTCTGGTCCTGTTATTTGGTCAAAGGGTAGATTTTGAATTATTAACGCTGGTTCTTCTTTTTTAGTTGCCGTACGAGCTGTAAGAATGGAAAATGGCATGATGAATGGCGACCGATCTCCTTCGCCTGGCATCACTCGTTCAGGCTCACGAGGTTCAATGAACAGAGATGCGTATGGCCGAACATCGCTCCTGCGAAGAAACCAGAGTCTCAACGCTAAACAGATAAGTTTTTACAGAAATGGAGACAAGTTTTTTCGTGGTCTCAAGCTGGCTGTCTCGGGTGAACGCTACAAGGAATGGGATTCTCTTTTGGCCGAGTTGTCTGCGAAGGTCGACCTTCCCACAGGAGCAGTTCGTTACGTGTTTTGCTCCGATACAGGGAAGATGATTACAGATATTAACGAGCTACAATATGGTATGAGTTACGTTTGTTCGTCCTCGAATTCCTTTAAAGAAGTAGAAGGGGGATACGGGAAGGAAAACCAGCCGCAGTGGTCTCTACATAACAAAAAAGCCGCGAGAGACGAGCTGAACAACTGGACTGATGGTAAAGGCGGCCCTGAAGCTGAAGTCCCGACAGGCGGCCCTCGGGATTTCATCAAACCTAAACTGGTGACTGTCATAAAGAATGGGAAGCCACCACAGAAGAAAGTAACCATGCTTCTCAATGGTAAAACGGCCGCTTCTCTTAATCAAGTCCTGGATCATCTGTCTGCGAAAGGTACCTTAGGAAAAGTGGATAAACTCTACACAGTTACTGGAAAGCTGGTAAGAAAAGGTCGTCTTTTACTTCACTCGATCGTCTAGTAAAAAATCATTTCTTGTTCATTGACGCATTAAATATTCATCATCAGTTATACCCTTCCCTTTGAGCCGTAAAACATGTTATTCTTGCTCTTAACATGTAGTTAGGAAGCAATTGTTATTTTGTTCTTATTTTACAGGATTATTATTTTAGACTGTTGTTTTTGTCGAACATTCGCGAATACATCTGACCGTGTGATTCTTTATCTTCGCGACATCAAAATTCTGAGATTTTAGCTTTGATCATTGCAAATACCTACATGTATAGGTCATCGGAAGCCTCTTACAATCCTTAAAAGCAACGAAAATAAATATTTTTCCCCCCAACATATCAGAATAAGCACGATCTTTGTATACATTTTGCTATGTTCCAGTTAAGACATTCGCCAGTGAATTCCTATTCATTAAAATAACAGGTTCCTTTTCTTTAAATCAACGTGAAATTTCCACCAGGAAAATTAGAATTTATTAAATACGGATCTGCAATCAGATTTATCTGACATTTGAAAAAAAATTGCAATCCTTTTATATTTTTTTATTTGTGGTGAAATCCTCTCGAATGGATTTAAATTTTAGTCCGCCACGTGTATCGATCGCTTCATAATTTATGATGCCTATAGGTCTCGAGGGAGTTTTCATCTATAGCTACCACTTGTTGTCTCAAATAAACAAAAATAGTATTTCATAATCACATATCCGCTTTCCTGACTTATTAAATGCTATGGTTTTAAAAGCATTCAAGTTGGAGTTTGCTTTGTGTGAGGACTATGTGATTCTGAACAGTTATTCTTATTTTTTACCTCTATTTTCATGGCTTCTTATGTAATAGGCAAAACTTGATTCATTCAAAAACACATGTGGTTCTTAGTATAGTTAATCCTCTTTTTCTTATAAAAAACCCGAAAAACAGTTTTCACATAATTTCCATTTTCATTGTCAATCATATACTGTCTGGACTACTCTGGTACAAAATCAGAAACCCAGAAAAATAAGATTATTTCTCATGTTAGTAATCAAACAACATGTTAGTAATCAACATAAAGCTTATTTGTTTAGATATATATTATAAATGCTTTATTTTGAATGCTATAAGTCTTTTTGATGGCTTAATGGATGGCATTGATCCTAATGTGTTGTCCTGAGCCATGTTTTTTATAGATTCTCATGATGAATCTGACTTGATACTTCAAGGGGTCATGATCCCCCATCCCAATTAAAGTGAGGATAGCTGAACCAACCCTTCTAAAAACCCAGACTACATGTAAGATCATCTTGATTAAAAGCCTTACACTCACAAGCACTTGTAGTATTTTTATAACATTCATAAAAACGTGTTGCAAGAATAGATACACTCAAAAAGCTATTCTTTTCAAACTTGCATGCTGCATTTTCTTTCATATTTGATTAAATGTCTTTCTTTTGTTGTAGACTGTTGACAAATGCACACATCTGGGTCATAGATATCGTCAAACGAGTCATTCCTTTCTGTTTAGTTTACATCAGCAAACAGCCTCTTATCCTAGAGTAATCCATTGGTAACAGTAACCTGATACTATTAATGTCTTATAATATTACAGAAACTAATTTATTATTTGATTTCTTTCATTTCTTTTTTCCATTTTCAGACAACATTTCTTCCATGAGCTTCAAACCACACCTAAATAATTTGGTATTCAAATTTTGAAACATCTTTTGTGTTTTGATCTAAATTTTTGACTAAACTTCTCTTTCATGTGCAAATTTCTTTTCTTACATTATAGTTTACAAACAGTCTTGACTCTTCAACATCTGATTATTTTAAGCCCTCCAAAAATTAATTCTTCATGAAGATTTGTGTTTTTCTTGAAAGCATTTTGATTGGACTCGAGCATCACTATTCTATTTTAGGTGTCAGCTTCTTTTCAAATTCATCTGAAACGTGTCTGGTGTTTTATGATGAAAACAGCTGTTTGTAAATACTTGGTCTCACATGTCAGTATGGGATATTTTTGATGGTTATTAATGCCTATAACTGTGTCATTTAAATGTAAATATATATAGTTAGAAGTGTAGCTCAATATACTATCTTAGACTGCTATAGCATTTTCAGAATTTATACTTATACTTTCTTTGACTCAGATAAAATAGGTCACAATGATTCTTTATGCTATTTATGCAAAGGAGTATAATTCGTAATTTTGCGGATAATGAATCATGAAATCATTTCAATTTTCCCTTTTGTGTAACAGAGAAATTCATAAAAAGGAATTTGTTGTAAGGCTTGTCCTCTCATTGCAGACCTACATGAGAGTCAATCCTCTTTTTTGTTGTAGCTCTGTTTGAGTCCAGTGCCATATTGTAGATGTACCACAGAGATATATTTGAGTATTTTTCTTACAGTAATAGATTTATACAAGGAACTTTTTGTAGCATTGTTTGGTTAAAGTAAAATATCAACAAGTGGTCATATTATTTTAATTTTTCACCTTATGAATGCATTGTTCAAAACAATAATATTAAGTTATATATAGGTTTTCTTATGATACCCGAGGTCTTGCAGCCGCATGATGGGACATCTATGAATTGTTAACCTCAAAGCCATTGTATACTAGGTTTGATATCTTGCCTCGGCATGTTGTAAATGAAACCTATTAGCTCTCCAATGTGTCTATGATATTTTATTTCTTTTTACAAATGAGAAATCGAGTTCTAAATACTTTAAGTAGCTTCTTACATAGAAAGGAGAGTTAATTTTTGCTCCTTTGATTATCAATAGGAACATTTTCGAATTTTTTTACCTACAAAATTCTTTATTCTCTTGCATTTTTGAGAATTTTTAAATATATTTTTCTCTGTTTGAATAATGTATACATTAAAAGAAAGCATTTGAGATGTTTGATGATGAGTTTCAAAATAAAGTCAAGTTGTGTGAAGATTTTTTTTATCAATTTCTTGACAGCAGAAATGGTACAGAACTCTGATTTTCGTAGTTGTATTTTTGGCTTTATTTTAGCAGAGTTTTCAAGGAAGCTGGAACTGGAGATACATTATGCTAAAACATGAAACCTCTATTAGAATAAATTACAAATGCTAGATGAGAGTAGGTGTGGTTCATATTCAGACTTGAGGTTTTACATCTTTGTACTCTTGCATCAAGGATAATATCTCCTGACATATCAAGAAATACTTCTGCTTAATCTTAAAGCAGTATTTAATTAAATTGTCTGATAATTTATTAAAAAGTGTGATAATTTTTCTAGGTTGTTCCCTTGGTTTTAGATGAATGGTGACACCCATTTTTGTGGTAATGGGAATCATTTATTTTTCATTTTGAGACTGGCCTTTGCTGTCTGGCTGATAAAGAATATTGTTTTAAGATAATGTTTTAGGTGAATTGAATGGCTCAGAATGTCTGAAAAATCTTAGCTTCACCTGTCATTGTATCCTGTCAACTAGGATATTTTTCATTTTCCTCAATAATAATGGCAGACTCCTAAATTGAATTAATCTGAAGTCTTTTTAGATTTATCACTGAGAGTCTTCTTTTAAAATTCAAATCTAATTTTTACCATTTTGGCAAAAAAATACTTTGATGTTCAAAATAGTTTGCTTCATTTAAGATGCACATTATGAATTAGGAAAAAAAGAGATGTGTTTATCTTTTTATTTCCATTCTTGATTAATTTCCTTTTTTGTTGCCATTGAATTACCTTGTTTATAGACTCTGAGTCTAAGCATAAATTAGTATTTGGCCCTAACTTTTGACTATATTTGGTGCTGTAATAAAACTCTACAAATATTTAAACTAAATCTTGCATGAATCATCAACATCAATAATTCTTGTTCCGTTTATCCATGAGGTACATGTTTTCAGAGAGTGACATCATTCTAATTCCTGACTAACCCTTTTTAAAATTGATGGATTTTTCACAGTCATTATGACTACTGTAGGTGAATGACTAATAGTAAAACGTTTTCTACCAAAAAAAAAAGAGAGATTTGATCCAGAAAATGTAATCCAAAATATACAACCCAAAGAACATTTTAGTTTTTATTTTTTGTTTCATTAATTAACATTTTCCCCCTTGATTGAAAAATAAAAATAAAAAAATTAACTTTTCTTTAAAACATTTCCATTATTTTTGTAAAATGTACTTTTCTGTACATTAGTGTACCTTGTGTTTAAAAACTAGATTCAGTGTTTTGAGATTTTTGTCCTTCCCCTTAGTAATAATGTGAATTGCATTGGCAGACAACTCCAATTGGCAGCTGTAAACTAATAGAACCCACTATATTATTTATATTATATGAAATGTTTATAATAGACAGCATATTTGAGATTAATAATGAAGCAAAACAAAAACTAATGCTTTCCTCTAATTACCAATGTTTTTACTTATACATGCTTTCTTACTTATTTTAAAGGTGGTCTTACTTTTTTTAAAGCTGACCACTTAGCATGATTTTGTTTCTTTAAAATATGAAACTAGGATTTTTGTTTACAATTCTTTGGTACTATTGATTTAATATTTATCTTCTTTGATGTCAGAGTTTTTGGTGTTTATATTTCTTTTCATTTTTTTTTTTTGTAGATTCGCACGCTTCGTGACTTGTTTGATGATGACATGATTTTCGTAGCCTTCAGCTCAACAGAGAGGCCACCAGAGGAGGGATTTGATGTCGAGATTCAAAGTAAGTCAGTGATTTATAATCCATACTCTTTAAGATGCATTTCCTGATAATATAGATTATATCTTTTTAAAGATATCTATTTCACTTTGACATCTACGTGCCACTCATAGGCCTCTTCTGATTTAGTGAACATGGTGCATTGAGGCATAGCTTCACTATAAGCATCTACTGGCAGTGTTCATCCTGCCTTATAATGTTGTTTACAGTATCTTAGAAAAGGCCTACGAAGCTAGTGCAAATTGTTACTATTTGAAACTCCTTACAAAATCCAACACTCTTTAAAATAATGTTGTTCACATGCTTTTGTTTTGGTAGTTTTCATTAAAGGCTATTCACAATTTTCTTTGTATACAGAATAAAAATGTTTTCATATTCTCATAAAACCAATTTCAAAATCTTATTATTAATGCATTTCTAAATATGAGCTTCCTACAAGTACTTCTTAGAAATATGCTTATGTATTTATAGAATTCTGTACAAAAGACAAAGCGTGTTTTAGTATGCATGGTTTGACATCAAATTAGCTCTCAGATCAAATATCTATTTTTTACAATAGAATTCCTATGTCCTATGAAGTGTAATTTATTATTAACTTTCTGCTTTATCGATTGAGAGCCTTGTAATTTTAGGTAAAGTTATTAAACAAGATACTGACAGATCAGTATGGCTGGCACTAAAGTCACAATTTTTTTTCCCAAAGAGAAAGGAATCAAATCTACAAATATATAGTCTACCAGAAATGTTGAGCTCTGTTTGTTTGGGATAACAGGTCAAAGACCACATGCAGGCATGATTGCTCATTGTAAGACAACACTCCTGTTAAAGTCAATGTGAATTTTTTCATGATACCTTCATAACTATGGAATATGGTTAAGGGTTAAGTCTTTAGTCAGCCCTTTTGAAACAAAAGATACACATGGTAGTTTGCCTTGGCATTTTTCATCTCAAGTATCCATAGAAGCTCTTTGTCTAAGTTATCTAATTATTGTGCTCTCTCAAGCATTTACAAAAAGAATTCAATGTTATTCTGCTAAGGAAGATGAAAAAATGTATATTGATCTGAACTGGGAAATTATCAAGCCAAGCTAAAATGTCATATCACAAAATATTTAATTTATATCATTAGTTCTATATACTCTTGACCTGGTTTTGAAAGTTGGCTGTTGTTTTTGACTTGTGTTGTGAAGTGCTTATGATTTATATTTATATAATCTATTGTTCTTTATCTTTGTTGTTATATTTATGAATCCATTCATCCATGTTGTATGTCTGTCGCACAATGCTATGCATGCTAGCACACATAAAAAGAACCGCAAACTAAAATTCTAGTAATGTAAGTGTGGCTATTGTGTAAGCAGGACAGAATTCAACATGTTTGTTGTCTTTATTTAAAAATGGATTAAATTTTTATATTTTTTGGTGACGAAAATGATGCCTAATTCACCTATAGCCTAAGGCATTCTCTTTTTAATAGATGTATGGCATCTTTAATTCTTGCTTTTGGCACTGAAAGTATCATTTGTTTTTCTTATCAACAAACCCATGTTTTTGGAAGAAGTCCAGGAATATATGGAATAATTTTTGACACAAATATTTTGAAGTCCTTGCTTATGCAACAGCAACACAAAATCAGCAAAATTTTTGATTTGTTTGATTAATGAACTAAAAGAATTCCAACAATGTTTGACTTCAGGTGGTCATCCACCATGGAAAATCAGTGTCGTTCCATTATCTACTCCATATATTCCTGGTCTGAGACCTGAAGCTCTACCACCTTATAGGCAATTTACCACTCATCTTCATTGTATCCTGGATGCTCTGGCATCATCACCTCTTACTTCACCGAGACCCACATCTGCTAGAACAAGGGCAAGGTCTGTCTCCCCTCGACTTTACATGCCAAGAACACCTAAAACACCAACTCCGCCTACGTCAAGGGCTGCAACTTTGCCAAAATTTAGACCAAAGACAGCTCTTGGTACAAGAACACCGGAACTTGGCCCTAAGTCACTGACCCCAGTACGAATGAAAAACTTGTCAAAAAGTCCTTTTAAGATTCCATCTGGTAAACCTAAAGCAGGTTCTGAAAAGCCAGTTGCAATCAAGCCTAGACCAAGGCCAAAAGCAGGGTCAGTTACACCTGTTGCAATCCGCCGTCCTCCAAAACCCACACCTCCATCAGAACAAGATGCGAAGGATGACAATAGTGATTCCAGTGAGGGCTTAGTAATGCAAGGAGGAAAACATGGTTATTATATCTATGTACATGGGGAGAAGGTCTTCACACAACAGCAGCCTAATGCAGATGGAAAACCAATGGCATCTGTGCGCCCTATGCTTGCAATAGACTTGGTGGGGTCCGAGAGTGATGAAGATAATGATAATGATACCAAAAAGGATCCAAGCCAGGATTTAAAGCCCATCCAGCTGAGCTTCAATAATAGTGATTCTGTTGAAACCAGCACTTGAAAATACAGTTTAGATATAATTATGTTAAAATATGGTGATTAAGCAGGTTATTTTCATAAAACATGGGTTTGTTTGAATTTTAAAAAGTTACCATGCTAAATGCAGTTGTGAATCTAATCTGAATTGCTGTTTTTTATGTATATATTTATTTGGTATCACCAGAGCTATCAATATTTTGGTAATAGTTGTTATTCATGAGATTAATTTTAACAGTAAAAGCAATTCCTGTGCAAAATTTTGTCTGAAAGCATAAAATGTGCAGAGCACACTCATTTCTCCATTTTTGATAAATATTTCTGGGTTTTTCTTGAAATCTGAAATGTTTTGTTTTAGAATTTAGGTTCTTTGTTGGCATTGCTTCTATCTGTCTGATGTCACTGGACACATTGATAGGGGAAAAAATCAAAATTGTTCTTAAAAAGTCTTTAGAAACGCTGCTCTATTATTCTTTTTTGAAAAATATAAAAAGAAATCTATATACAGTACATCTATATAAATATTACCACCTTAATATTATTATATTCCTTTAATCATATTAGGTTATTCTTTTAAATTCAAATTAATCATATTAGTTTATTCTTTTAAATTCAGACAACTTCTAGTGGTAAATCTCCCACTAGGATGCATATAGTATTCAATAGAATTTATGTTTACTTTCATATTATCTATATATTTCAATTTGTAAGTGACAATTCATTTATTTTATATCAATGTTAAGGTGGGCAGAACAGAGTAGTATAAATTTGTTCTTAAGATATATAAATATATAGAGGATATTACACCGTGGAGAGAAGATATTACAATGTGGTGCCAAGATATGAATTTTATTTTTGAGTGGTGAAAACAATATTTTACGAGTGAGCACAGCGAGCAAGTAAAATGTTGTTTTTAACACAAGAAAATAAAATTCATGTATTCAAGTCGACATGTAATGTTCTTTTTATTATATGGACAAACTGAGGCAAACTAAAATAAAAACATAAGTGAAAATATGGAAAATATGAGTGTTTTAGTTTCCAGTAAAACACTTTTATCCATATAATAGTTTTTATTATTAAGTTTGGATGCTTAGTTATTGGGTGCTAAAGTGCAAGCAGTTAATGTTTTTGGTACATTTTATGCTTATTGCAACATTGTGTTTAAATATATAATAATTATATACACATTATGGAATAATAGCAGTAGGTTATCATTAGAATTTTAGAGTTTTAGAAATAATAAAGAAAAGGTAAAGTAGAAGAATCTGTGCAGAGATAAGGTTATAAAATGTTTATTTTTTTATTTTAAAGAGTATTATTCACTTTTAGTGTTTTTCCTCATAATCTTCTGTTTTCTATTATAAAATTTTTATTCTTATGGTTTTCATGTTTGTTATAGTTCAAATTTAAGACACAGTTGTTACTGTTCTTTATTTTATTAAATACTTATTACAGTTTAAAAAATTCTATTAAGGATTTTCTGGAAAAATGAAGAAAGCAAACAGGCTTGATTTTCAAGATTTAACAATTCTTTTATAAAGATTTTAATCTTGAATGTCAGCAATTTTTACTTGGTAAGCACAGAGAATTGTGTGAGAATCTGTTTTTTAAGCAAGAATTGAAATTTTTTTATTGTTTTCTCTATTATTAAGTTACTATAATATAATTGTTCTTTGGAGATATACCTCCAAAGTATTAAATATTAATGTTACTAGAAGAAAATGAAATCATACTGTACTTGAAAAGATCTCTTTACTTTGGGCAAGTTTTCCCATTTCAGACCACGTCATCCTCTTGGGAATAAGATTCTTTGTTTGAGGTTCATGCATATTAATCTATGTTCTTGAGTTTTTCTGAAAAACTAAGAAACAAAACCCAAGGGAATGACACATGATCTGAAATGGGAAAACACTGCCACCCATGAAAGGAAGGGACAGGGGAATGGGCAGCTGGAATTAAAAGGACCAAAGACAAAACCATTTATTTTTAAGAGGCAGATTTTTACATAACTTTGTCTCTCAAATCTTCCCAGGAAGATGCTCTTTTTTGGTATTTTATGACTCAATTCTGAATTGTAAAACTCATAACCTTACCCCAACTCTTTTCCTAGAAATGAATGGTGTGGTTGAAGGTCAAAAGTAAATCTAAGATCATGCATGATTCTTAGACTGTTCTATTTTTTTGAAAGGTAGAAGAGAAAATGATTGTATTTTTCAGAACTTTATTTCCTAATAAAACCAGTCAATAGAAACTATACTGTTGCCTTGTTATGTAAGGAAGCTCAGTTTTAATTGAAAAGATAAACTAATAATCTTATACCCAAGTAAACCACAAGTGAATGGATAAAGAAAATGTAAAAAAGGTTGAGTGTTGTGGTACATGTCTTTGCCACTTCATATCCCTATCTCTCATTTTATTTCCTATTTTATTTCCCATTTTATTCCCCCTTATGGGTTAAAAGCATTATTTGCTTGACGTCCAGATGTGTCCAAAGGATATAACTGAAAGTGAAGGGAATTAATGAAATTTATGACAAAAGATGTCATGTATTTACTCCAGGCTACAAGATAACCCCATACAGAGACTTAAAGAGGCCGTGCGGCTTGAAGAGGTCTTCATCTCTGCGTACACCTAGACAACACAGAGACAGTGGCTCTCATGATGGTGAGTGTATTAATCTATATCAATAGTAGACAAGCTGTCTGGAATTCCATGACTAAATTGTCCAAAAAGAAGAGTAAATTTCATAACTGATAAAAAGCTAATTTATAATTAACATTCTGTGGCTATTTAAAGTAGGAAGCATGACTGCTAAAACCTCTTTGTCATGAGGTTGAATAGACTATATATCTTTGTTAAGTTATTAAATTTCTTGATCTTAATCATTTAAAACTACCTTTTTCAGATTTCAAGTGGTTCTTGAAATAAATAATTTAAGATTAAATTTTTAGAACTAAAAATATGATTATTGATGTGCAGCAAAAATTGAGGAAAGAAAAATGTTGAATTTATCACCCATGTTTCTCTATTAAAAAGTAAATCAATGTGTTGAAATAGAAAAACAGTTTAGTGCTGCATGAAGGGTCACAATTTCAAAAAGTAAAAGTAATTAAATCTCTTACTGTTGTAAAAGAACTTTGCCACAATCCTTTAAAACTACCATAAATGTGTAAAATTCTACCAAATGTAACAATGTTTCCAGGTGGACATACCCCAAGTCGTCCTGTGCGTCGTTCTTCTTCAGGTAACCCTTCCAAACCCTTAAAACTCTGATAAAGTTATTTAAATAAACCAAAATTCTAAAACTCCATGTCTGTATGAATGAAAACAATACACCTTTTCCAAATTTGCTTCATTGACCACAAAACAGTGATTGTTTCAAGGCTAGGCTTGATGTTGTCATGCATTTTACAGTAATGTATCAAGTCCAATCTTAATTTGGTACCATTGTTCTGTAGTCAATGAAGCAAATTCAGGAAACGTCTATTCAGTATTAATATTCATAAGAAATAATGGTGATTTTGAAATTGAACTTAAAAATTTATTTAAGGCACCAACACTTAAAAACCAGTAATGAATTTCTAGTTGTTTCAGCTACAGTTTATTAGAGTCTGAGCTAGTTGACCTTTTAATGTTCAACCTACACAAAATCAAGAAAGTACAGTGTATTCACTTTGTTGCCCTTGTACATGTTCTAAATAGACTTTGACTTGTTGTGAATTGCAGTGAAAAGTGCTGGTAAAAGCTCAAGAGGTAGAAGTGTAAGTCCTGGACCTCCAACAAACAGGGTAAGTAGTTAAGCTACACAAAATAGATGCAAACAAAATAAAATGAGAAAAATTACCAGAAAAAGTCCCTAAATTTCTACCATATTTCTTTCATTTCAGGTGAATGGACACACACCAAAATGTAAGTTTTTGGTATCTTGTGACAACTAGAGATAACTAATTATCAATCAGATGTAGTTAACATGTAGATACAGACCATGTATGATGACATATTTGTATTAGATGAATATTTAAATATGAAGAGTGCTTATATAGCACAATTGTCTCACTGTGCTTAATTGCAATCATTTTCAGCAAAGGACTTAATGGGCTGCATATTAAGGTGCCATTGGCAGCTGCATAGTTTGCAATCATGATTGCATTCTTAGTATATTATAGTACAGGTCTTAGTATGTTATGCCTCCAATTGGGGTAGGCTGTTGAACGAGGAGACAATCCTTTATTCTTTTATGAATAGTTCAACAGTTTCTTTAATGTCCCCCATGCAGGTTAACAAAGGGATGGGAGATAGGGCCTATGGTTTAATGACCTTAGTGTTTTCAGCATTTTATTTTTTTCATGTTTTTTCTACAGCAAACCGCTCTAAGTCCCCCAGTTCAACAGGAAGAAAGGTAGGAAGGAATCTTTAACTTGGCATTTAAGGGAAGATACCAGGGCTGAGAAGATTTCACACATTTTTTTAATCAAGTTAGTTCCCCTGTCAAATCTCAGGACTACATTGTATCCAAAAAGGTTGACAAAATTTTTGATGATCCTCCCCTCTGATACCTCATCCCATTTTTATCCACCTTATTATTGTCATGAAAATTAAACAAATTATACTGAACAACTAAGGTTCACTCTTTCAAATTAGCTAAAAGCTAATTCAGTTGAATATATAGAAGGGAAATAGAGACTTTTTCACAGTACATCTTGCAGTCATTAAGTGTGGCCTGGGTAACTCACTTGCCTCTCACCGGGTTCAATTCCTGGACTCAGCATTCCATAAGAGTAGATTTCTTGTTGGAATGATCTCCAAGGGTGGCACAGCAGTAGAACAATTGCCTCTCACCTCTGGGGTCTTGGGTTCAGTTCCTGGACTTGGCATTTAATGTGAAGTAGAGTTCTTGCTGGTCTCTTCCTTGATTCAAGGGTTTTTCTCTGAGTTCTGTGATTTTTCTCCATCTACAGAACCCAACATGCTAAATTTCAATACTTGTGAGTTAGCCATGCCTTGACTTAGATCAGCCCAGAGGTTGTTCCAGGGTTTGATAAAATTGGTTGATTACTGAATTCTTTCTTATCTCACTCTATTTCATTTGTTTTTAGACTCCATCTGGAATGGCAAACTTAAACGATGAGCTGTAAGTCTAAAACTACCATAAACACAGCTCGATAAATAATCTATCTATTAACCAGGATTTTGATTTGATGCTCTTCTAGGTACCCGGCTAATGTGTTTGAAAGGGATATGGCTTCAGACTCAGGTAAGACGGGTATAAGCTTAAGGAACTACATGTACCTACTATCACTTTAATTTTGCTGTTCTGTGACCTAACCTAACACTAGAAAATGAATGCAGACAACCATACCAGTGCTCTTGACTTTATTATCCATTAATCCTTCAATAAAAATTAAATTGTCCTTTTCAAAATATTACTTTTTCCCATAAATTTTTAGTTTTCTTATTTTTGTATAAATGTAAAGGTCAAGAGTATGTTATGAGTTTTGTTGGCTTTCACTTGTTTGGATTTTTATGTCAACTGTTTCAGTCAAATCCTGACATTGATATCAGTGACATTTTTAGTAAAATCTGGCAACTCCCCAAATGTCTGTGTCTGTGTGTAGTAAAAGCCTTTAAAACCAAGAGGAATCACTCATAATAACATTTGAAGACTAAACTGTCACACGTCTTATAAAAATCATTTATTCTTATAATTATTAAATACTAAAATGCCTAAACAATATTTCTCTCGTGATGTTTTTATAAAATCACAAAAAACCAAACTCTAACCTAAAAAGTTAAATACAGTTAATGAATTAAACATAAATATTTAGGAATGAAAAATAGAGGTTATAGATAGTATGGTATTCTTATATTCCCTGTCCTCTATACTGTTGGTTTATTATATGAACATTTATGCCATGCTTGTTATAAGCCTGCCATAATTTGCCATCGTTTTTGAATTCATATACCATTCAGTGCACAGTTGGAAGTCTGAAGTAAAGAAAGTCATTAGGAAGCGCAAACCAAAGGCCTCGCCATCAGACAAGTTTTACTCTACTGTGTGGCTGAGTGATTACGAATCAGAATTTGATAAAAAATCTGAGGCCGAGCTTTTCAGGGAAGATTCTTTAACGAGCCTGAGCCAGAAAACCACACCTCATGATAGTCGTGCGACGACACCCTTTAGTAGTCAGCCTACTTCTCCCTATAGCAGTCGAGTTTCATCCCCAACATCTAGCAGACCCACCACCCCTTCTACTTTTTATACTTTTGAGGATGAGGATTCAGGTCTCCCTTCAGAAACTGATAAATCGTATGATGATATTGTAAAACCAAGAAGGAAGCTGCATAGGACACTAAGTTTGCCAGACTCAGAGCTAAATCAAATAGATTCCAAAGATCTGCATGATAGGTTTACCACACTGCAGCTTGAGCAAGAAAATAGGAATCTGAAAAAATTAACGGAAGATTTACAAGTTGCTCTTGAAAAACTTGAAGAAAAAGTGAACACAATGCAGGAGGAAAAAACAAGTGAAATACAAAGGTGTGAGAAGGATAGCCTTGACGAACCACCTCCAAAATTGCTATCATTACCCATAAAACACTCCCGTTATTCTGATATTCCATTGGTTAGTCCTTCATTGCAGGATTTAAAACAGCACAAGCCAAGAAAAAAACATGATAGAGAGAAAGAACGAAAGCCAAAATCAAAATCGAAACAGCCTAAGAAAGAACTCAGCAGCTGCTGCATTAGCTAATCCCATGCATTCATTTTTTTATTAAAAGATGACAGTTTTGAACTTTTGAAAATAGTGTTACAATCATATTTGCTGGTCACTCTTTGGCTTTTCAAAAATGGTGATAATTATTGCTAATTTTACAAAATTGGCATCTGTTTCACTATTAAACATCATAACTTGCACACACTCTTGCATAAAAGTTAGCTGTAAAATCTGTTGCTTTCACTATTAACAAAAGACAGTTATCCCATTTCTCCTTGCTATAGGGCAGTAGGTATCTACTAGAGGTAGTGGTCCTTGTTATATTTTTATCAAAAACTAAATTTTGTATAATATTGTATAAAGGTTTGAAACTGTATAAAGCTCATAAGGCCCAGATTATTCTTTTACTTCTCTGTACAGTGGTCTGTGCTGTAGTTACAAGTAAAATGTTTGATAGGATGGTCAGGTCTTTGGTTGTTTGTGACTTAAGTTTAGACTAAAGAATTCTCACTGGTACCAACTGCCTGTAGGTACTGGTAACTGAACTGACATTATTTACTATGATATACCACACAGCCGAGCGCATTATGAAATTATTGTCGCCAGAAGTGCCGTCAGCACAGCAGTGCTGTATGTTGTTTGAGCATGACCATGGAAATGATGCTGATTGGACGATAGGGAGGGAGCTCCTCACAAGCACCTAGATACCTGTGCCTTTATGCTATCACACATAGTTACAAGTAGCTATAGGCTGCTGTCATTATAGTATATACATATGAGACTGGTGACATGTTTATGTCTTTCAATTAAGGCAGTGTTTTAAAAAAAATTAATATTTGTGTTTGTGTGTCTTATATGTGTATCTTTGAGTTACCAGTATGACAGCTATATGTGATCACAATTTATTTGAAACCTAAATATCAAATACCATAATTATCGTTAATTCATCAAACTTTATGATTAGAAATTCAATCAATTCAATTGGCTCTAGTTATTTATTTATTTTTGTTCCTTGTAATTTTGACATTAATTTGTGCTGTCTTTTTAATGGGGGGTTGTCATGTTTGTTATTTATTAATTGTGAGGTAAAAGTAATGTATTTAATGATTTAAAGTTATTTAAATCCAAGTTGGTCTTCAGTTTATCCTGTCCATCAAAGCCATGTTATTTAAAATCAGCTAGATAACATTGACAGTCCATGCATTGGGAATTACTAGGCTTGTAACTAAAGGTTAAGACTTGATCTCTCGATTTCACACTTGGCACATTTAATTAATAGAAGACAGCAGTTGTATTGTTTCACTGCTTTAGTTTTGAATTTTTGGACAATATTTTCAGTTGTTCCAAGTGGTTCTCTATTTATTTACAAATATAGGATTTGATAAAGCAGGTAACCTGAGACCAACTGGTTCTGTATCTATAATTTAATATTTGAATGTCATAAAAGAATCAAAATTACAGTAAACAGAACTAAATCATTTAAAAAAAGTAATTTAAACATTGCAATTGCAATTAAAGTGAGTATAACCCTTAATAAATCAAGCCTAAATGTAACCATTGTTTGTTAATTTTGCTACAGAAATCAATGATTTGCGTGAAATTATAGTTAAGCAGCTTGTATTCCAATTACTCTTAAGTTATAACTTACCACAAAAAAGTTTTCTTAAAGTTTTGAGAATCAATTGTAACCAGATTACCATTATTTGAATCTTAAATTAAGAATTAAAATCTAAATAAAGCTTTTAAAATTTTATTTTAGAAAATAAATACCTAAACCTAAACAAAGTAAAATGCAATAAACAATTTAGTATTGAAATGCATTAAAACTGAAACTGTTATGACACCTATTATCTAAAGTATATTGATCATTAAATTATCAATGGTCCTAAAATATTTAAACCATTAATTTAAACCTGTAAATATGTTCCCTTATAACTTATTGTTTTGTGTTCAATAAAGTTGGTTTTTTGGCTTGACATTTTGTTGATTTTTTGTGTTTGGATTTATTTATTTTATTTGTCAATATTATTGTTCTTGTGTTTTGGTTTGTTTGTTCCTCAGCCAATATTTATTTTCAGGATTTTTAGACGTGTGACAGTTAAATTTTATTATGTTTTGATTCCGAATTAATACTTTTATTGCCTTATCATTTTATATTTTTGTTCGAGGCATTTTAATATTTCATAGTGCCTATCCTATAGATAAAATAATTTAAGATTCTTTGTGTTTATGTTATTGTGGTTGCATTTTGAGGTAATGTCTTACCCAACATTACATTTTGTCCCATTGAATACGACTATATTAAGGTTCAAAAGTCAAGTTCAAAAAAAGTTTGTTAATAGATACTGGCTGAGTGGCAAACTTTCAACATTAAAAAATCTTATTTTTTATTTATATTAAAGTTGGATATCCTGCTCCTAAAACAAATTTAAAAAATAATAAATTTAACTCCTTCATAAAAACTTTATTTCATTATTTCATTTTGTTATTCCTTTACTTTCTTTCTTTTCTTTTCTTTTCTTTTTTTTTTAACTCTCTAATCTTGTAACTTTTCCTATTTTATTTCTCAATAGCTTTATTTTTCTTTTTGCTCTCTTTTCACTTCTATTATATAAAAATCATAAAACTTATCTCTTCAGTTTTTTGTCTTTGTTTTTTCATTTGATTAGTTTTAATTTAAATTACGTTGTACTGTCTGTGCTGTATCATTTGTGTGCTGTATCATTTATTTTTTCATCTTGTCAAATTATTTTAATGGTACCATTATAAAACAATTCCCACTATTTTATAGTCTTGAAATAGTTATATTTAAATCTTGATCCCATATTCATTGCATCATAACTGATGTATGCTGTTTGAATGAATTGACCAAAGTTTTCTCTTCATTTGCTTTCTCAATGAAGGCTGATTTAACACATGCAAGGAGCCCCATGCAGTGTAAGTCGATAATACACTACCCACAGTTATCTCTTGTGCCGTGAGATTTATTTTACTAACTCTGTAAAACAAAGCTTCTAAAGGCAATTAATAAATTTGTTTTGCACTTTCTTTCTGGGGCCAGTTTCATTCTCTTTGTTATATTTTATATTTGTTACTGTCACTCAATGAAAACCATTTTTTTTCACTAAACTGCAGTTTCACAGACACAAAAATAGCCTTGCACAGTTTTCTAACATTGGGGGGTTTGCTTTTAGTTATGGTACAATATAAAGACTTATTTACAGTAACTTTTGTACAATAATACAATGTGCAATAATAAATGCATGCTGAATTTATGACAACAATTAAAATGTTTGTTGTGGTACAGTCATATTGGTCCATATTGTACCTACATGTTTAGTGTTGTTTTTCTAAGACTGTTTCATTATTTTCATGTAAATGATGATGATGATGATGCACTGTCCGTGTCTTAAAAATCATGAAAGACAAAAACACTTGGAAGCAACTGATCATTAAATCATTCTGGCAGTTAAAAAGTCTCAAAAAAAAAATCAAGTTATTGAGATTAAACAATTTGGTTAAAATTCCTCAAAAATAACCAAATTTTTCAAACCAAATTAAAAACCATTATAATATAATTAGATTCGTTACACCTTCATTAAACAAAGGAAATTAAACTGGCACCCTCAAAAGAAAATACCACAGTTCTTGAAAATCTTCCCTTAAAAATTAAAATTCAAAACAGAGTGTTTTTGTCTTTTCTGATGCCACACTTGCTTATGGCAGACATGGCACAAGTGCCGCAATCTGACCATTGCTTGTAATTCTTTACAGAGAGAATTGAAATCAACTCACTGGAACAAGAATTCTGATCATATAAGGAGCTCCTTGCTTGGCCATATAAAGAGCTAACCCACAAGTACTAAAACCACATAAAAAGCCTTCTAAAATGTCCTAAAATACAAGTAATAGTAACTGCAAACAGCTATAAATTGAATAGAGATAAATTGGTATTAGTAAATTTATTAATGTAGTTTAATTCAAGAGCAAAGAAACTAAAAAATTCATGTAGATAAAAAAACTAAAACTGTTGTATGATTTAAACATGTTATCTGAGAGGCCCATGCCAAGCAACGAAATGTTAAATGTTAAAAAAAAAAAACAGGTACTAGTTGAAAGAGCAGGTCATGTTTGTGTTGGCCAGCCCTTAGTTGAACTACTGCAAAGTAGCTTAAATAATTTATTAAACTGTTTTGGATTATTTTAACTGTCAAGTCATTTGCTTGTGACATAAAGACCAGTGACTGATGATATTCAAGGAGCATTCAAAGATTACCAGAAAAAGGCACTTTCAGTTGCTCTTTTATTTATTTTTTAGTTTCCCATTAAACTTGTTCTTTTTTTTTTAATTTCACAAAAAAGTCTATTAATGGTTTAGTGTTTTTTAAACTTAATTGACTTAAAATTCCTGTATAAATTGAGTTTTAGAAATTATTCAAATTGTATCATCATTAATGATAATTGTATAATCAAAATTTCCAATTTCCTAATTATTCATTCTTTTGTTTCTAATATATTCCTCTCACAACATTTATGTAAGAAATTGGTGTGAATGTGTTATCAAAACTGTAAAGTTTGATTGCCTAAAGTTATGGTCTCTCAGCTCATAGCAGTAAATAAACCTGTCTGTCTGTAATATTAGATTAAATCAAGTAAAAGAAAAGATGTTGCTATCTTATTAATCCTAGAAATCATAAACCTCAGTTCTGTGAAATGCAGTTATACTAACTGGTGATGGGAAAACTGCAGTAATTGTAACTCAATAAACCAGATTAATCAAGTGTTAACTTATTGACCATTTGACTCTTTGTTTCTTCCTTTTGGTCTGGGGTTCTTCTTTGTATCTTATCTGGACTTATGTAATTGAAGTTCTTTTAAATTTTTTAAGTACACTTTAAGTACACAGGAAGCAGAGAATCTTACATGTCAGTTTCCATTTCATTTTACTTTACTTTTCATTATCCATTTATATTTCTATTGTTTTCTTTTATCCTTTTTTCCCTTTGCAAAATTCTATCTTTGCTTTCTTTTATTGTTTTGAAATGACAAAAATCTTTTATTTAAAAGAACTTCATTTTAAATCCCTATAAAGATAAAAACAATATTGTCCTAATTGAATAAAGACCAATTAAAGCAAAAGGCCAGATTCTTTAATTTATCTTCTGTTGTTTCTAAAACCTATTGAATGAGAATGTTTGAAAAACATTTTGATTGCAAATCCCTGTTAAAAAATATATTATCTTGACTTTCATGTTTTAGATCCCATAGAATACTCCAAACCTGTTAATTTTTTATTAGCATTTAGAAAAAAAACATACAAGAACAAAAACAATTTAAGAATGAATTAGCCTTATGTTCACCTGCAGTAGAGTCTGACATTGAAAAATAAAAACATCTGTTGCAATTGGTTGTTCTTTTTACTTTACTAGGTGGTCCTCTCTTGTTCACCAACCAATTAAGGGAACAACTTTGCTTATCTTCTTCTAGGAACTACCTGTCTTTAGAAATCCTTTGATCTGAATCTAAGGACCAGATAAAAACACAGGGTGTTTCCTATTGTTCTACTTCTGGTTGACACTTAGTCTTACTGTTTCTTTTCAATAGCCTTTGAACTAACTATGAGATCCAGTTTATGATAAAAACACAGTGTGGGTTGTCAGTCATTATTCTTTCCATTGTAGGCTGATTCCTTCCCTGGATTCATTAAAGATTCCAAACTGCTCACTATTTATATTATGTTATCAGTTTCCTTTCCCAATATAGACTGATCATTGTCTACAGCCAAAGTATGCATTGCTTAATGTTTTTTTGACTCTTGTCAATAATGATCCAATATTTTCAGATTTTTTGGCTGATTTTCATGACTGATTTTCATGACTGAATTAAAACCTAACAGGTTTTGTCAAAGGTGTACTGGATCTTTGATAAAGCCATTATAAAAGAATAAGTTCTGGTGCTCATGGTAGGAGGTTTGTTTTTTGTTCCAAAGGAACATCATTAAGAAACTTTCCTGACATCCTGCAGACACTTTTATCTAGAGTTTCTAGACATGCAGATTCATTTCCTCTTTTGTACTATATCTATTAGTGGCCCCATTAATAAGCTCTCTACGTTGGTCATATTTTAGTGAAAATAGTTTGCTACATGACCATCAACTGCCATAGATGGCTCACTCTTTGACAGAGCCTTCGACATGTATTAAGATTAATGTTCATTATTTTCCCTGTCTCCCATATGGTTCCTTATTCAAAAAGAACGTAAGATATATAGTACCTATATTATTTAGTCCCCTGAGGGGACATTGTTTCTATGACAGCACAGTAAATATTTGATGATGTCATTTCTATTGAGAAATGAAAGTCTATTCTCATTGGTGTTATGTAGGTGCACAGTTTACTAGGTGCTTGGTGATTATTAAGTATTTGTGGCCAGTTTGATCTCTTGTCATCATTTTGTCCATTGCTTATTATGGCCCTCTTTCTACTTGTCTTGTCTTGGAAAATTAAAATTAAAATAACCTATAGTACATATTCTCACACTTCAAGTGTTGCTTTCTAATTAATTAACATAAACACTCTACATTCATTACTTTTATGAGAATTTTTTCCTAAAACACAAATACTAAAGATAATGATTTCTAGCTTGTTGTGTTGAAAGTCTAGGTTTGTAGTTTGTCGTATTGAAATAGTGATGATTTTTTTATATAAATTCCAAACTTTTTAAAAATATCATAAATGAAAATCTGTTATAGCAGGATTTATATTTACCTACTAAAATAAATAAACAAACCTATTAATTTCTTGATATTTACAAATTCTTAAGACAAATAACTAATATTCCTATAGATATTGCCTTGGTGAGCCTCTTATCCTAATGTATATGTAGGCACAGTACAAGTTTTGATATTTAGTAGATGTTGATCCTTCATATTATATGGATTTATTTAATGCATCGTAAGAAAAACTCTCATTCTAGTCAGTAGGAATTTTGAGCCATTCATCTGTCAAACAATATAATTATTTTCCTCTTGTCCTTGTCTATTTACATTTTTTCCTGTTAACTGTTTGGTGGAGGAAGAAAATTCAATATATACGTAGACAACATGTCTGGTACCTTGCATCCTTGTACTTAGCAAAAACATTAGCTCATTTGTAGGTGGACCATCTTTTTAATTTAATTTGTCATCATCTTATAAATATGTGCCTTCCTAAGGCATTTCTCAAATAACTTTTTTTTGGTGGTAAAATGAGATTTTCCCTTACAGATATGTTTATGTTAATCATTTGTTGGCTGCTTCTTGAAAGCTTCACCATTTCATGTGAAAATTGAACTGCAACACATTAATTATTATTTTTGTAAAGACTATCTATCATTTGTGAGTGGATTATTATTTTGTTTCCTATTTTTGAAAGAATTTTTTCCCATATCATTTACTATAGGTGAAAATTTTAACTAGACCATTTAGAACTATATAGAAAAAAATTATATGAATTAACATTTAACTAACATAATTTCTAGCACCCAGATACTATATACACACACAACGTCTGACACAAATAAAAAAACGTTAGTGATATAAGATATATTTACTGCAGTATAAAACAAGATGCTTGAATTTATTGTGATTTATGTTTCGAATGTATGGCTTCAAAGCAGATGTCTTAGCTAGTAACCATCCTTGATAATTCTGATAAGTATTCTTCAAGAACACCATCTTTGTTCCAGTGTTTTTTATCCATATTGATTTATATTTAACATTTAATCATTCAACTCTCATATATTTGTTTACTAAGGGAATTAAGATACAATGTTATATGTACCCCAGGCCCAATCCATGATACTTTAAGGAAAAAGTTATACTGAGAAAGTAAATCTAAAATAATTTATTTTAGATTTACTTTCTCAGTATAACTATTGGTTCATGGCATGAGACATCCAGCTGATTTTTCTCTCTCTCTCATTATTAATTCATATGGCCTTTGTATTAGACTAAGTATTGCTTATACATACATATAAAAGTGTGTTATGACATATTATTCAAAGTATGTATAGTCTACGCTAAAACATTATTTTTGCCTCTTAACAACCATAAATCTATAGCTATCAAAACCCTACTAAATATGTATTCTCTACTTTACAAACAAACTTTGTAACTAAAAAAGGTGTTTTTGTCATGTGGCTAGTAATAATGATTAATAATTTATGTTCTAAGCTTTTGAGAATGTTTTAAAGTATGTATATTTGATGATGATTTTTTTTAAGTGTTCTCTGCAGGCTACATTTTACGATACTGGTAATAAGATAAAATAGTATATATTCATTGTATCATGTATGTATTTCTGTGGACTAAATTATCAATAACTTACAAAATAAACAATAAATCCTGATCATTTATCAATCTCATAAATGAACATGAACTAATAAAACAATGAAGAACAAGACTAGTAATAAATCCAACCCAAAAGATAAAAGATAAAATGAAAATGAAAATTAATAGTAATGGGATATTATAAATGAATGTTGAACACTGTTAAAAAATATACTTTAACTTTAGTGGTGTTTTGGACATAAGGAAGTCCTACATCTGTTACTTTTTCACTCTGATGAAAGACTAACATCCGAATCATCAGCAAAGTTAAGTACATTTTTTACAGTGTTCAATATTCATTTTTGATATCTATTTATCTATATATTGATGCCATCGAAACTAGTATCATCACTAGTTAATTGTTTCAAAATTAATAATAATTAATGATTATAAATTTAAACATTATATTTAATGAATATATAAAAACAGTTTCAGTAAACCAAAAATTATATTTTTTAACCTTCCATTATTATTATTCAAAATATGTCATGTTATGGTTAACGTTGGTGTACAGGAACTATAGGACCTTTTTATTCCAGCATGCATCTTTTGTATTTTTCAGGTCAAGAAATGAAACAGTTCAAAAAGAGAAGGATATCAGTACATGGTTTATACAGAATAGGCAAGATAATTGGGGACGGGAATTTTGCTGTTGTCAGAGAATGTAAACATAGGTAAGTTAATACTTGTAAATTATCATACTGTATGTTCACTTCTAGATCATTTGCAGCTGTGATTTTTGTTGTCACATAGCATAGCTTGACAGTCTTGAGTGGGAACCATGGAAACCAGTTCACTGATTCTGTTGGCATGCAAAATATCATAGGGAAATAGCAATTTTTTCTCAATTAATCCTAGTATTTTCTCTTTTAATTTTCTTTTCCAGAAAAACAAATAAGGAATATGCATTAAAAATAATTAATAAAGCAAAAGTTAAAGGAAAGGTAGGGGTTGGAACTTGTATAGCTTTTTTGGCCTTAGAATGTTTATATGATTATAGGCAGGATTAACTGTTGATAACCACACCAAAAAGTACTTGTGAGGGGCATGATCCCTCCCTATCCAGCGTAGTTGATTTACCGGTACATTTGTTGCTTTTTTTGACAGGAACATATGATAGAAAATGAGATCAGTATCTTAAGAAGAGTACGGCACAACCACATAGTTGAATTATTAGAAGAATATGAAACACAAAGAGAAATATTTTTAGTAATGGAACTTGTAAAGGTAAAAGTTTTTCGCCATTATCTTTATCATTATCTTTTGTGATATTAATTTTTGGTATGGATGTTGTGCACTGCCTCTTAACACTGTGGTTGTGGGTTCAATTCCTGGAGTTGTTTGTTGGTTCTCTCCAGTGCTTCAAGGGTTTTTCTTTGGGTTATTCTCCATTGTCCTCCTACCTCTATGAAACCAACTTAAAAATTCTATTTCAGTCTTTGGGCTTTCATCTAGATTTGTGCCTTGCTCTGTTCTAATTGTCCTATGCTGTTTTACAACAACAAAATCTTTGAAAATAGACATTACCATTCTTCTATTCCAGTGGGACTGCAGGATGATTAACTAAATTTATTTTTTATTACTTTCTTACAACACTAGGGAGGAGATTTATTTGAAGCAATAGTCAGAGCTACCAAGTACACTGAAGTACATGCTTGTCACATGATCAGAGATTTAGCATCTGCACTGGATTATTTACACTGTAATAATATTGTACATAGAGATATCAAACCTGAAAATTTACTGGTAAGTAGTACCTGAAAAAGTATTCAAAAAATTCATCTTGAGCCCAATTGCTTAGTTGTTTTTATTTATCACTTGGCTATTCTTTCATTTTTTCATTCATTCATTCATCCATCCATTCATTCATTCACCTGCTTCTTATTTTCTAGTTCTCCCATTCACTCACTCATCCATCCATTTCATTCATTTTATTTTTCTGATTTCAGGTTGTAGATTTACCAAACGGCAGAAAATCATTAAAGTTAGCTGATTTTGGTTTGGCTATGGAGGTCAAATCTCCCATGTTTCTTGTCTGTGGAACACCAACATATGTTGCTCCTGAAATCTTGGATGAGTCAGGGTAATTATGAATAGATTCACACCACTACAAACTGCTGGAGATGCTTGACAAAACCAACTTGCTTAATAAATTACAGCTAATTTAATCTGACTCCCCAATAGTTTCTTGTTGCAATGCTCTTTCCAAGAGCCATCACCAACAATGCAGTTAGATTTTGCACATGCAAGCAAGGTCAGGTGAAAAAGTATTTCAAGGAGACTTTAGAAATTGAGCTAGAAAATAGAAAGCTGATCTTTTCTCAACAAAAATTAAACACAGAAGAAGGATTCTAATGGCAGATCCAAGAAGAAGATCTAAAAATATGTACTTTCCTATTCTTGGTTTTCCACAGTAGACTAATTTCCCCAAAACTACGAATCAGTTTTCAACTGTTTTTGGCCTTTTGATCCCTGAGCTTGCTTGCTTGATTCCAAGGAAAGAATGCTGTGAAGATAACTCAAATTTAATCCTTTTCACCTTTTTTTTTTAATAGATATGGTCTGAAAGTTGATATTTGGGCTACAGGTGTAATATCTTATATTCTTCTTTGTGGATTCCCTCCATTCAGAAGGTAATTCTTCAATACATCAGTAATATACTGACTTTGTTGAAAAAAGTGCTATCAAAATAATGAGTGACTTTGTTTTTCTTTTAGTCCTGATCAAGATGAATTGTTTGACCTTATTCTGTCAGGAGAATTTGAGTATCTATCACCATTTTGGGATGATATATCAGATTCAGCAAAGGTAGATATTTTTCATAACCAGGGATTGCAGTGTAAAGGGAAAAGTATGAAAAGTTTGAATTTCAGTGTGTGATTGCTTCTTAATTTTGCTGGAGTGCATCTATCAGAGCAGGTGTGTGCTTTCATTTAACCAACCAGAGGGATTAGAGGACAGTTGGTGTCATAAGCATGCTTAGCCATGACCATGATGTTTTCTAAAACTTTGATGTGACCATGTCATCATTGTGTTCATCTTGCAAGCTTTTCACGGTCGTAAGGAAAATCTACTCTACTGTAGCTATGCTATGACATCATATCAGTTCTAAAAGGTCTTACTAGCCATCCAATCCTAACACTGAATCTGCCACCAATTGTATTACATACTGCTAATTTATTATGTAGAAGATGTTTGCTCTGAAGACTAATATTTTGAAACCTATGTTTTATTCAGGATCTTATTGACCATATGCTTGTGGTAGATGTAAATACAAGATATTCAGCTAAGCAGATCATATCCCATCCTTGGATCAAGGTACTGCAGGGGCAGATCCAGGATTTTTTTCAAACAGGGGGTTGTATGATGGCTTTGCCTGAACCTCGTTCCCATGAATTATTGTATTTAAGAAAAAATCCAAGTTCTCATGGAGGGGGGGGGGGTTTGCAACCCCCTCAACCCTCCCCCTGGATCCACCCCTGTACTGATAGTGTTTATTCTAATGGCACATTGAAGATATAGTTGGTGGATGTTTATTTTCATTCATTGCAGATCAGTTATGCATGTTTTCATGTGGTGCTTCTGTTTTATTCTCAGGGAAACACAGCCAAACACAAAGATATCCATGTCAATTTACAGAATGAACTCAATAAGAACTTTGACTCCAAAGGAAGATTCAAATCAGCAGGGATTGCTGTACACACGGTAAAGCCAATGAACAAGGAGACCTACAATACTAGGTCACACTGCTGTAGATATGTTAAATCTAGTTCTAAACCTCAAAAGCGCAAAGTAGAATTTGTTAAGGAGTCTTTGAAGATAGATTTAGCTCACTCCGATGGAGACCTTCAAGATTTTGTAGCTTATGGAGGCTGCAATAAGGGTGAGCATAAAGATGTGTCTATTAAGACTTGGAACTCTCTTCAGTATGAAAGTGAGAGCCAAGCTCCAGTCAGACACAAAAGTAGTCCAGAAATCCTTAGTCCAACTGAAAAGCATAGGTACTTTTATGATAACATTACACAAAATAATGAATCTAGACCAGCTGAAGAGGCAAAGCAGTTCAAAATGCACTTGAGTATTGAAGAATCAAAACAGGAAGAAAAATCAAGATCAGCACTTGAGTTAAGGCAGATAGAAAATTCTAGAAACACTGGCGATAATGAATTTCCTTCACAAGTAAAGGCGGCAGGGGAATCTGAAGAACTTGAGGTCAAGGAAATGACCGAGAAAAATACTGAAGTTGGCTGGAGTGGAGATAACTTGGATGATGCCAAATCTAATGAATTTTCAAGGTTCAGTCGAGCCAGGAGACAAGTGGTTCGACAGAAAAGGGGTCGCAGGCCTCGCAGCTGCAGCATGCAAGAAAAAGTTAATGACCAAGGATTTGGAAGCAAGGCTAGTGGAAGGAGGAGAAAGAGATCTTATGATATCCCCATTGAAACCAAAGATGGCAAGACTCTATCAAACTACTCTGTACCAGAAATTGATTGCATGCATATGAGCCTCGAGAAATTTGTTGAACGAGACATTGTGTTCAGTTTTGATGCCCAAGATAATCCAAGTTGTCCTTCTGGTTTATCAAGCTTTGAGCAATTAGAGGCAAGTGTGCAGTTGGATCCTGATGAAGAAATGCTGGTGTCTGTAAAAAATTCCTGTGAAAGAAGCGATGGTTACAACAATAATGAAGATGTTTTTATTACAACAAGTGTAGAGGAGCTAGAAAATCTAAGTGTGATGAAAGAAAGAACTGTCGGAGAAAATTTAGAGAAAACAGCAGATGTGAATACTGACAGTGATATTGATGTCCAAGGCACTCTAAGAGTGAGCCATATTGCAGAAAAATTTGAAAAACTATCTTTAAGTAATGATCAGTGCAAACTAGATATAGAAACCTAAAAGAAGAATACTATAGATGAGTATTATTAAGGGATATTATAGATGAATATTAGACATGTAAATAGTTACCTAGGGTGGATAGAATTTTAAGATTCTATTTATCTATAGGCGAAATGCATACTCAAGACTTTATTTGTCAGTTGTAGGGTTTTCTATATCTTTATTCTTTTATTTCACTACCTGTTGCCATTGGGAATGAACCTTAGTGTTGCAAAATTAATGGAATGTCCATAAAATGAGTTTCCAGTTGAGGAACTTCCTCTTGTCCTGACTTTTTGTCAGGTCCTTTTGTTAGCCACGTTTTATACATAATATAGTATACAACAGATTAGAAGTTTGGTTTTGCGCTAGTAGTTTCCCTTAGTCATGTACGTTTTGTAAATGTTGTTGAATGTATTTGTATGCCACCATTCATCATGATTGACTCATAAAAATGTGAATTAGTTAGCAGTATGGCATGTTAACTGTGGGTAATGAACTTGAGCACATTTTTAATCATTTAATAGATAATTATAAATTATGAAATCAAAATCATAGAAATTGAATAAATTATAGTTCATGGTGAGATTTATTATTTATTAATTAGAAAGATTATATAAAGAAAAACACCTAAAACCTGTTTTAAAAAATTATATAAAAGTCTTAGAGGCAGTTAAACTGCTAGTTAAGCTGAATGAAATAAGAATTAGTTTTGAAATTTTCATTCATTTAAAATATCAATAATGTGGAGTTGCAATGTTATGTGGAACATTATGTTATAGAGAGCCAGAAATGAATCAAATAGTTTTTATATTAAATAGATAATTTTAGCTCTAAACAATTTGTTTTTTTTTTTAAACATTAAACAAAAAATGTATTGACTTGGAAATTTTCTCTTCATAAATTTTGTACTTGTCTATAGCCAAACTTTTTTAAATTTCAAACTAATAAACTACATTAAATAAAAATGTTAAATACTCTTTTTCTGAATATTACATGCAAATTCTTACTGATTAAATTGATTTTTTCTCAATATGTAGCATTCCAAAGAGAATACAAGCAAAAAGAGCACTCGCGCCCCAAGGAAGGGCCCAGAAAAGAGCATTCCCAGCCCAAGGGACCACCAAATTAAGGTCCCAAGATGCACCTACATGTACCCCTCAGTAAAGAACCTCACATCATCAAGGAACATTAACCCTAGTGTTGAAGCAAGAGCGCATGAGAACAATAACATACCTACAAGGACCACTAATACTAATAGAACTTACAATACTCCAGTAAAAACCCTCACTACTTCACCTTGTACAAAAAATAATACATTTAGACCACTTAAGCCTTTTTCATCTTCATCACCAAGAGGGGACAATCAAGACAGAAGATACAGCTCAATGTCTGCACTAAATTCTAAGGGATATTCATCTAGAAAACCTCTCATGCAGAAAAATAATCAGTCCCGTCAATCAATACCAGATTTAAATATCAAAGATCCTAAAAATAGTAGTAGGAAAGTTTCAAAATGGGAATCTGTACCAAATGTATCTCATAAATCCTCTCTTCAAAGGATTAAATCTTCTCCAAGAGATCAGAGTAATGTGAAAAGTAACACATTAAAGAAAACACAAGCATTTTCGTGCTCCAATTTGAACAAAAATATTGATACTTCTAATAGTATAGGACGGTATCAATCAGATCGGCACAGAGGATCAGTTGCACATTTACGGCACTCCAGTCCTGCTCTAGCTTCTAAGAAACCTCCAATGAGGTTTGGATTACATTAAATTTAAACTTTAAAACATGAAAATTAAAACTACAAAATATAACAGATAATTAATAAATTATAAAAAGATTAATAAAAAATAAACTATGAGGATTTTTATATCTTATATTATTTGGCTGCTTAACCCATAAAATGGAATGTAATATTAAATTTTATGATTTAAAAACAAAAAAGGACTGACTTTTTTTTCACAGCTATATCTATTTTTTGGGTTAATTAAATAAATAATTAAATAACTAAATTTTTGTTCAACTTTTTCTCTTTTTTAATTTCTTGAATAAAGCATTTTGTATAAAAACCATTTTTAAGTATTAACATTGTTCTTTCATATAATTTCATTAATTGTTATTAATTTCATTAATAATTTGATTAAATTTTGTATTTTTTAGAATTTACATTTAAAACAATAGACTTTTAACCGAAATGTTGATCATTTTTAATACTTTTTAATCTCAGTATTAAAAGAGTTCACAAAAGTATTTTGCACGTATTTTAAAAATAAAATCAAATAAGATGAATTTTAAATTATTACAATGATGAATTAAATATGTACTAGAGTTTAATATAAAAATAAAACATAAATTGTTTTAAAATGAGGACATTTAAAATCCTAGGATAGTGTTAATTATCTTAAACCACATTAAGCACAAAATAAATTTTCTAAAATTTTTGTCGTGTAAAACAGTTTTTATACATATTTTTCACATCTCGTAGTATACCCGATTCTTGACTGAAGATTTGGTAAGTACCATCTATTCTGATTAATGGTTTGTCTCTCAAAGTTCTTTAATTTTTTAATGGTGTGAATTGGACAGCTCTTATTAAGCCCCACCATTTGGTAACACCCATAATCCCTTAAATTCAAAAATTTTAATTTTAATGTTTGCTTTAAAAAGCAAAATTTAGTGATATTTCTGGAGTTTGTAATTCAATGATTTGAACTGAGAAAGATGGACCTTGAATTTCTATTTAAGTAAGCTATCAACAAAATGTCTTTTTTTTTTTCAGACAAGCTTCTCTTTGATTTCCTAAAACCCAATTCAATTCAAGCTTATACCAAAAATCTAAAATATAATCTTGATCTTTCTAATAACTGTGAATAAAATAGTCTTTCTATTTTTCTCCATAAATTATTAAATAAACTTATAATTTTTATCCCTCTAACATAATACCATCTTCTAAATCGTAATCTCGAACGATAATTTAAAAACATTCTGTGTGTGCGCTCATTTTTTGTCAGTAAAATTAAACCTATAAATAAAAACTTAAAAATGGTAAAAATTCACTCGTGCTTTTGTCTGTCTGTCTGTCTCTCTGTGGGTCTTCTGGTGGTTGATTACTCACTGTTCCTGTGTTTAGTTAATGTTTGTTTGTTTCTGTTTTACTTAAAAACTCACTCTTCAACATTTACTATTTTTCGGCGCTTCTCACTCAATTCCTTGCTTGAATTAATTATTGACAAAAAAAAGCATCTTGTATTTTATCCCCATTTTGAGTCTAAAAATGATGGCCTAAGAGCATCTCAGTTGTTGCGGCAAAGCGAAAATATAACAGGTCTTAAATCATGCCATTTACACATCTCTTTAATACGTTCATAGGTAAAAGCCCTGGAAAAATTGAACAAATCTCTCAAGAATGAAAGACTTTCAACAGGGGACCTGACGTCTAGCATGGAAAATCTAATGCCAGCCATTAACGAAGAACCGGAGGTCAAGAATGACAATAACAATGACACCGTAAGAAGACGCAGCAAAGACGGCCCTTCACGTCCCCGCCCTAAGAGCCTGAACTTTGAAATATTAAGCCATAACTAGAAGTATTACAACGATTTGTAAAGATAAGTTCTAATGAATAGAAATAGCCAATATCTTTTTTAATCTTTTATTCGTATAGCATGTTAGATTTTGAGATACGAAGCGCGGAAAATTCGGATACTAATCGGGGAAAATTCGTTCACAATTCGGAACTCTCAAATGGATTCGATTGGATGCGATTGGATGACGTGGTTTTGATTGGCTCAGAGCGAGAAGCCATTCGAGGGTCGTGTTTTCGTATACCGTACGTTCGTTGTAGGAATTCCTTTTCCCGAGTTGAGACATGAATGCTAACTGTAGTTGAACGTAGAATTATTATAAAGATATTTTTATTCTCTTTTTCGAAATAATGGAAGGTTTAGTGCGCGACCACGCTCAACTAATACGTTAAAGAATATTGAAATTATTTTTGATATTTCTATTTTTTTATGTTTGCCGTTTTATATCGTAGTTAGAAGAGTCAAATACACAGGCAAATGTCGTCTTTTTCCTATGACCCAATAACACATCTTCAGAGGAAGGTAGAATTGTATTTTAAAAGTGCCCTTTCCTGTGGACTTTAGACTAGGATATCAGTTCTGATAACACCGCCAAAATCAAGACATACTATTGGAAATATCAGAGATAACTAAGATTGGAAAAATCACTGAACACAATTTTAACAATCCTGGATAACGATTTTACTGCTTTCTTCGAAGGTGATCCCGCCTCGAGAGCGCTAACAATAATTCAAAACTCTTAAAAATAGTAACATTGATTTCCTTCTTATGCATTTCTAAACACTACTGTATGAAAATGATGTATTATGTTGTGTAAATTAACAAGAAATCTATTATGCCGTAAGTAAATGGCCAACAGTTTGAATGTTGTAAATATGTATATAAGATTTTTCCAGTCAAACTGTGTATATTTTTTCTATAGGTATGTGTATGAAGTATGTCCAATCTTGTTTGATAGTGTAGAGATAGTTTGAATTGCTAGCCTGTCGGTCATGGCACTGTGCATGAAATGTTTATTTAATTTGAGGTCTGAAGCGTGATAAGGGGTATGTAGACTTCACAGATGTGTGTGCAGTGTATTACTGTGATTGATAACAGAATGACTGATAAGTTAGTGGAAGGAATTTTTTGAAGAGTAATCTTGTAGGTTAATATGATTTATAGAATGGATGAACGAATGGACTGGAATGGAGGAATAGATCGATTGAATGAATGAAAGAACAGATGGGTGGATGAGCGAATGGATTTATGAAAAACGGATAAATGAATGAATGAACGGGCGGGTGGATGGAAAAATGAATGAACAAATGGATGAATGAATGACAGGCGTTACTGAAATGTTTAACATTAAAATATTGGTTTATAGCTTTGATGACTGATCAATTTTTGAATTTTCATTTTATTTTCCCTTGAGAATCACGTTGATTAATAGAACACTTTCAATCTAGATTTGTTTTCAATCTTGATACACTTTTTCGTTAAAACGATGTGGAGGGAACCATGACCAATTAAGTGATGGAAAAACTTCTACATTTTATTTATTACTGACGATTTCACATTGGAAATAGTAAGGACCTCCAATTGGTTTCTTTTCTCACGTTTATTAGATCTAAATGTTTGTTATCTGTGCGATAAATCGGCTTTTTCTCATTCCATTCTTGGAAAGCAAGCATAACTAAGAGTAGGAAGTCGAAAGACATGGCAGCCATGTTGGATAACGAAATCAAAATTTTGTTGAATTCCTCCAACAAAGTGGATATGAACATTGAACATCCGTGTGATAGGTAACTTTTGCGGATTGGTTACAAATCAAAAGAAATGAAAATAATGCATGAACAAATGGAAGAGCTAAATGATATTTTTTGCAACTTTTTTTTCAGGATTGCGCGCGCGTATAAAATCTTAAGGTAATTCCGTAGAAACAAAACCGCATATGGAATTTTCGTAAAACTTCGCACAGTAGTTTTTGAACTGTTTATCGACAAAATGAAATATAAAAATGGGAGTCACCGTGTCCGTTTTTGCGCTTGATAATTTTAAAGTACACCATCTTTTGTGTGTTGAGGGCTAAACATTCGAAAGTCGAAATCGCAGCAAAAAATCCATTTCTTGAATCTGAGTATTGCTAGCTCTCTAAAGTGAATTCTTTTTCCCTCTGCATAACAATCTAGCAATATGATGAGATAAATTGACATGAAAATAATGCAAATGTTCAGCGAAAGAAGGCCAAATTGGATGATAGTATGTACCGTCGTAGCAGCGTTTAAACAGCCAGAGCTTTCAACGACTCGTTCAGGAAAATATCTAAAAATCTGGACATGGAATCTTCCCAGTAATTATATATATGATAGAAAACCTTATTTTCGTCGATTTGAAGAAATAATAAACATAGGTGCCCGAATTCGTTTTTGCGCTATTGTCTTTTAAAAGAGTTATCAGTATTATGCGCAGTAGTGGTGCGCAATGCAAAACAACGGAATTACTTTAACAAGCCGCTGAATCGTAAAGCGTACAATTCACGAGAATATACCCCAAATTTTATGGAGCTTTATTTTCTGCATTTGAACGGGGCTTTATCTTTTTCTCACGGTTCTCCTGCTCGGCTCGTCAATATATTTAAAGATAATTGCGCAATCCCATGAATAGTTCAACATAGTTAAGGACTTTTTGAAGAAAATGCGATTAAATTGATTGTAAATTTTGAAAAGTAAACTTCAAAATAAAAGTTTGTAAAATATTGTGTAAAGAGGGAAGTGTTAGTAAAATAAAATAGTTTTATACCAGAAATAGATATTTATAATTTATACTTCACATACCTAATCGCAAATGTAGTAGAGATTTATAATTCAGTTGAGGGTTTTGTAAAATATAAATTAAAAATGCTTAGTAAATGAAGGTGTTTTCTCATTTGTAGAGTGAAGTCAAAATACCCGTGAAATAGATATTAGACCAATACACCTTAGTAGACCCTAATTCTATTATTTTCTTTTGTGTCTGTTTGACTACTACACTTAAACTATTAGTTTTTATTTCACGGGTTTGGTAACTTCACTCTAACCTAACTATACACGTATCAAGAGTTTTATACCAGTGCTCTGGGTACTGCTCAGCTCATGAAAAAGAGCACAAGTGTCGTGAAGCTCGCTATATTGGATAAGAGATTTTAAACGTCTGGGTATATCCGGGATAATGCGAGTTTTATCTTCGGTCTGTTTGATACAAGTCTGCTTGATCTGTGCCTATAAAGGCATCAAGAGTTCCAGGCTAAGTACTGCTTTAAGCGCGTGCTCAAGAGATGAAAAAGTGAGACCACGGATTTTAAATAACATATGCATATCTTGTCGAGCGCAATTTTTATTAAATATCCAAGTTCACACAAACCTTGAAACTAAATCCATATCAAATATGCAGGAATACAGCATCTCGTTTTTTATCACGTGAGCAGCGTAGTTTGAAACTCTTGAAAGAGCTTGTTTACGAGTTTCCGGTTCCAGTAGCTCTTAAAATGCGTTAAAACAAGTCAAAAATATTATCCAAAATTTACCCCGGCATCAGAAACAACTAGAATTCTGTAAAACAATTCCTGCTGTGAAGAAAAGAATAAGAAATTCTTCACAGAACTGCATTTCTTTTGGACCCGGAAGTAGCATTTTCGAATTTAATACGAGTGATGTCACACTTATGACGTATTTCTGGGTCCACGGAAAATCAGAAAAAAGCCAAAAATGTGGCACATAATCTAACTTCCACCAGCATAAATATTAGAAGTCTGTAAAGCAATTCGTGCAATGAAGAAAAAGTTAAGAAAAAAATACACTTCTCATTTTGTACCCAAAAGTTGATTTTCGTGAATGTCACTTCCCTGCTGTCAGAGTATTCTTTTCTTTTTCTTTCACTGCATCAGCAGTCGACAGGGAATGATGTCACACTAGAATTCAGTTCTAGCTGGTCTATCGGGGTGATATATAGAAAATAATTCACAAAACAGATCTACAGCAATTGAAATTATCTGATATATTTCATAATCAAGCCCCGTGAGATAGACAAGGTGCATTCTGGTCTAACTTAGGTAGAAGTGGCACCATTTAAGGGATAATGAATTATACCCGGGGGTGTGGAGGAAAAACAGGGTGGTCTTGGGAATCTTGGGGAATAAAAAGATTTCATGAAGAGTGGCTTTAAAGTTTTTTCCTTTTATTCCTGCAAGGGTAGGGCGAATCTTAAACTTCATGGATTTGAGCCCCTGAAACAGGTAGGGTATAAATCCAATGAACAGTCCCTAAGTCACAGGGAAAAAAAAACAATTTTGTGGAACCCTGTAACAAACTCTTGGGCTGATCTAAGTCAGGGCATGGCAATATCTCACAGGCTGAATTGGAATTTAGTGTGGAGAAAAAAACCCTCAAACCCAAAGGAGACACGCAACAAGAAACTCTACTCACATGAATGTCCAGGAATCAACCCCCAGCGTTGAGAGGCAAGTGAACTACCAATATGCCACCCTTGATTCAGGAATAACAAACCACTTTTGTACCCAAGAAAATTATTCTATCCACTGATAACATTTTAGGAGTCTTGGTTGAAATGCTAGTCCTTTACCCACTTTATACTGGTACAATAGAATCTACAGCACTATATCTGCCAAGTTTCTATGGTTTGGTTTCAGAAAACCTTACCACAGACATTCAATACCTATGAAGCTACATTAGGGATTGCTGCAAAAGGCCTATAGGGTTAAGCAACAATATGTCCAAGCATATTAGTATATGCCAACTTCACAACCTCATAAGATCAAGCAATTCTACTGGCTCACTATCTCAGAATATTGAGACCATATCTACTTCCCAAGCTCAAAATATAGCTTCTCTCAAAATGAACTTGTATTTTTACTCAATGAATTGTTTTTTCCCTATAATCCTAGTGTTAGGTTATGAAGTTGGTACATACTAAAACAATCATTCTCTTCACTGTCGGTGAATGGGATTTTAGGAATATTTACCTCAATGCTTTGCATCTCAGTAAATATTAATATCCAAGGCAACATAAGTTTAACCTATTTTCTGATAAATAAGGTGCACACAATCTGAATACAAAGATTCTTGGGAGTACAAATATGAGAGGGTGGTACACAGGTGCATATAACATGTCTGCAGTGCTACATAAAAAAAAAACATTTTTAGCATTCTCATTTGTTAATTAAGCACTATAAAACACTTTTCCATGTTATATGTACTGTGAGGCATAACAGACTAAGTGAGGGTTAGTTACTAATTCTCTACTCATGATTGTAAGCTGCGCAGCGCCTTAATATGCAGCCCGTAAAATCCTACATGAACAATGAGTGTAAAGTGCATTGAGACTTGTGTGAAATGCACTAAGTACCCCATTATTATTATTATTATTATTATTATCATTTAATAAATGAGCAGGAGTGTTTTATAGGGTTTAAAACACAAGGGGTAGCTGAGTGGTTTTAGACCTGATAAAACACAATCTGTGAGCATTATTTAACAGCTTAGAAAATGTCTAGCTTGTTCTTCTGAAATTTTTATGAATGAACCAAGTTTGGCTAAGAAAATCCAAGTTAAAGTTTATGCAAATGAAGACAATATTTTATCAGATTTAAAACCTCCACAGTCTATGATTCCTATTGTTCTCCCCTCATTAATTATTCATGAGTTTTTAAAGGCATTTTATTGCAGAATGTTGGGAAAACATGAAATAAGGAGCTATAGATGAGTGAGTCTAAAGCTTCTCAATTGCTTTCCCAGTTCGTTTTTCCAACATCCCAAGTGTTAATAAAAACCTTGTTTCTATGCTCTTATATCACACAGTTATTAGCCAATCAAAGCTTGCATTATAATCATTTAGTTTAATTTATAAATAATATTTGATTACATGAAAAGTTTTGTATTACACCAGGACATTTTTACTCCTTGATTCATGTTTTGACTCTTCTAACAGGCTCAAAAAATATGACTTGAAAAAATATCTTCAACCTTATTACATGCAGGATAATTTTAAATGCTCTCATTGGCCAATATGCAGTCCACAACTTACAGTATGGATCACCAATCTTATTTTTGTGTCCTCCTTGCCATATAATAAACTTGGCCCACAAGTAAGTTATGGAACTTTGTTCTTTTTCACTTTTTTATGGCCTACTTGCTACAGGCTTCAAAAATAAGAACATGATGATAAAATTTCTGCATCACAAATACTTTAAAGTATAATATATCAATTAAATTTATTAATAGGTATAATTTCTTAAAATTAGCTTATGACATAACTAAATCAAAATGGATGAAACAGGATGTACTAAATATGATGTATGTCATAAAATGCTGCCAGGATTTCACAACAACCAATCAGCTTCTTATAAACAAAATAAGGCACAAAATTAGTTGTTAAGTTTGGGTTGGGTCATTCTAATCCAATGTTGACCAGGAAATGCACTCCAATGTTGACCAGGAAATGCACTCCAATGTTGACCAGGAATGTCTCCTTGTCTAATTCCTCAAGAATCATCTCACAGCTCTCTAACACTAACAACATTTCACCATTCCAGTTCAACAGGATATTTTCCAGTCAGACAAGCTGTGCAATGTCCAACTTTCCTTTCTTTCTGTAAAGTTATTCCAGACTGAATTGCTCCAACAAGTCCTTCAACACTCAAATACTTAAGACTATCAGCACCTACTTGAACAGCGAGCTCATCAGGATTGAGCTTGTTGGCAATGAGTTCTTCTTTTGTTGGAATATTGACCCCCATGTAGCAAGGATACTTGAGTGGAGGAGAAGCAATGCGAACATGCACCTGAAGAAAAATATTTGTATATCACTTTCAAAAAATTATAACTCTATAATATTATAAAAACTAATTTCTTTTTTCATATTGAGTCAGAGAACTGACTCCTTGTTGTGTCAAAGATGCTTGGTTTTGTTAGCTTTCATCTGCAAAATTTACAACATTCTAAGTTATTAGTAGCAGTTTTAATGGCTAATGGAAGCTAACCATTGGAAAATCCTACTGTGAGTTCTCAGAATCAAGAAAATAGTCCAAAATCCTTCAAAATCTATTTGAAAAAGAGAAAACCCACCTCTTTAGCACCAGCTTGTTTTAACAACTTGATGATAGGCCCTATTGTGTTCCCTCTTACAATAGAATCATCAACTAGCACAACTCTTTTTCCCTTGAAGTTTTCTGAGAGAGGCCCAAACTTTTTATTCACACCAAGTTTTCGAAGTCTGTTGGATGGTTGTATAAATGTTCTTCCAACATAGCGATTCTTTGTCAAGACTTCAACATATGGGATACCAGACTGCAAAGAGAACCCCATAGCAGCTGGAGTTGCCGATTCTGGGATGGTACTCACAACCTCTGCTTCAACTGGGGCTTCAATAGCAAGTTGAATTCCACTCCGCCTGCGAACTGAGTATACCATCTGTCCTTCAAACATGCTGTCAGCACGAGCAAAATAAACATACTCAAATATGCAGAATGCTGGTACATCATCGGTCTTGATTGGCGGTATCACTCCAAGTGATTTTGGCCCCTTTGAATTCAGTTGCACTATCTCTCCTGGATTTACTTCATACATGAGGACAGCACCAATAGAAGGAAAGCTACACGATTCAGAAGAGATAACCCAGCTTAGCACTTCATCTTGTGGATCAAGCCTACTTTGAACATCAGAAAGGCTGTTAAATCTCTTCAGCTGTGGGCTGTAAGAACTACAAGCACACTTTATTATTCCAATACAGAGAGGTCGATTACCATAGGGATCACGGACTGCATATACAGAGTTTTTCGTCATGATTACTAGAGAGTAAGAACACTGGGTCTGTGTTGTGAGATACTTTATCCTTGCTACCCAGTCAGCTCCTTCTGGTTCTCCACATGGTGGACGTGCAGTCAATAACTGGGTTATGACCTCGCTGTCACTGCCAGTTGATAGTCCTATACCTTTACAAAGTATTCTATCCCTTACAGACTTAGCATTGATTAATTCACCATTGTGTGCCACGGCAATATGACTGTAAATAGTGTCTACCACAAAGGGTTGACAGTTTATGAGCTCTGAGGAGCCTGCGGTAGAGTAACGAGTATGTCCAATCCCCATGTTCCCTTTAAGTTTCTTCAACTCTGCTTCATTGAACACATTTGATACAAGACCCATCCCCTTGTGTGAGTAGAATTTGTTACCACAATTTGTCACAATTCCAGCGCTCTCTTGACCTCTATGAAAAACAAGATTTATATCAGTAATAATACATTTAACTTAGTCACATTGTAGCATGGCAATGAGCAATGTTCGTTCACCAAAGGAGCTAATGGGAAATATTTTGCTCATTTGTCCAACAATACATGATGTAAAAGGCTGTAATGTTAATTGCAAAGTAATTAATACCTGTTAATTCAGGGGTGGCAGAGACAGGTGCTGGGGGGGCTACAGCCACCCCCCCCCCCACACTTTTTACAAGAATGGCTGTTTTTATACTAGAGATGCATAATGTCTGGACGAAGTAGGGTCAACTTTTTTAATGCATCTTTTTATACGTCTCTAAGTTCATCATGTGAAGATGGGCAGAACAGGCACTACTTGATTTAGTGCATTGAACATCTAATTATTTGAAATTCATTGTCTAAAAGTGGGATGGTCTGACAGTATAAAGACGGGCGATAGACCAAGAAAGTAAAAACCTGTTACTGCGCTACTCAAAAACAGTGCCATTTTGGAATTTCCCCCCTCATTGAATATGCTAGTGCCAGGCCAATTTTACTTGCTCTCCACAGGTATCAGACCATGAAATTCGTTTTTCATAATGCCCGTTTTTACACTAGACGCATAAATTAATGGACACATTATGCGTCTCGACCCATAATTTGTCTCTAGTATAAAAGAAGGCCAATGACATACATACTCTATTATCAGCAGGAAGGATTTACTAATCCAGCCCGCCACTTTCACAATTGCGCCGCCGCCCCTGTAATGAAGTGAATAATTTCTTGTATGCCTTCTTGTTTCTAAATTCTCTTGTAGCCTTGGTTTCTACTTTCATTTGGAAACCAAGGAAAATTTTCCATAGACGTACAATAAATAATCTTCCATCTATCATTCACTACTTGTTGCTTTCAAGACGTCAGTCAACTATAAGCTTAAATAGTTATTAAAAGTGCTGTACTTATAATCGAGTACCATATTTCTCAGGTTGTACTAACAAAAGTTTGTTTAAACATATTTTGGGAATGACCCTCACTGGAAAGCTCACATGTAAGTTACTAACATTTTTTTGTCCGACCATGAGGTAGCTCACTGTAAAAATACTAACTGACCGGTGTTGAAGCCCTACTAGGCCAAGGCAAATAGTATTCGCCACATCAGCTTCATCTTCGGAGATTCCTTCAGCAGTCACACAAGCGAAGATCCCACAAGCCTTGTGTAGCTCTCTTTCATCGCTGTCCGCCATTTTTAAGTTAGTCGAGTACGTGCGCGATCTTCAAGCGATCTGTAATAAAACTGTCTTGGATTTCGAAATCTTTTGAGCTACACGCTGAGCACAGACAATAAATTCAAACCAATTTTGTGTAACACGATACAGAATAGACGAAACGAAGGATCGTTTTCACGACAGAAGCGCTGCAAGTCCCGGAAAATTAAAAATTTCGATGCCATATGCTTTAGCTGATCGACATTAATATGCAGGAGGCGAGATCTGATTGGTCCGATTTTTCCCGCCAAATGATGCCATTGGTTGATCTTGCCGTCACGTTCCGTCACGTATTCGATTTCAGACATTGTCCAAATACTCACGGGACTTGAAATCGAAGGCTACACGCTTAAAAACCGAACGAGATCTTTTTCTCAGACTTTCTGTCGTTTTGCGCAGAGTTTCCCGAGTGAAGAGGCAATATAGATACTCAAGATGACGTCCAACGAAGAAAAACCCGCTTATGGTAAGAAAATTAGATCTTTTAGCCGAGTTTTTACTTCAAAATGGCTGTCATTGGGAAACACCACGTGGGCTGTTTCATCATCTGCAGTCATTAATGCAATGCTTATGAATTATCACTTTTTTCCTCTTGAAAATTGATTCTTGATTCAAAAATTGTAGTTTGTGATGATTATCTACGAATTAAAACAGCCTACCCCAATTAAGCGTTTTTTTTTAAGCTAGTAGAATTATGGATACCAAACTTAACCCATATTGTCGCCTGATGTCTTTTATAGTAGTTCTCGGCATTTTCTTAGCCGTTGTCCTTACGGGCAATTAGATTCTACGCGGCGAAAGTTCGACGTCTGAACCGGGCCTAACCTACTAAAATACTAATCATTCACTCATGATTGTAAGCTGCGCGGCGCCTTAATATGCAGCCCGTGAAGTCCTCTACTGAGTAGTGATTGTAAAGCGCGTTGAGACAGTTGTGAAATGCGCTATATAAGTACCCCATTATTATTATTTTTATTATTATTTGAAAATTTGGAAATTTCGTGACGAGGTATGGCAGCAAGGTTTTTCGATTACAATTTGAAGGGGAGGGGGTCGGATGTCCAGCCTGAAAATCCCATTAAATATATGATATTTGATCTTAATAGAACTAAAACTTGGTGAGCAAATCATTGAAGGAAAGACCAAGATTGTGTATGCGCTACCTGACTCTCCTGAAGGAAACCATGTATTACTCAAGTCTAAAGATAAGATCACTGCATTTGATGCAACTCGCAAGAATGACATGTCCGGCAAGGCGGCCTTTAGCACTGCAACAACAAGTGCTGTCTTTGAGATGCTTAATAAGTGTGGTGTAAAGACGCATTTTATTAAGCGTGCTGATTCAGATGCTGAGGCATTCGTTGGTGTACGCTGTGAGATGATCCCCCTGGAAGTTGTCACTCGCAGAATTGCGACAGGGTCTTTTTTGAAGAGGTATGAAGGTGTAAAAGAGGGGTATAGGTTTACCCCAGTGAAGCTGGAGTTTTTCCTGAAAGACGATGCTCAACATGATCCCTTTTGGACCTATGAACAGTGCGTTGAAGCAGGTTTTGTGATTGGTGGAAGAACAATTGGTAAGCATGAGCTAGATTTCATGGGGGACACTGCAGTTGCTGTCTTTGAGATTGTTGAACGTGCATGGGCTACCTTAAATGTTGCTCTGGTGGACATGAAAATAGAGTTTGGTGTGAATGCCAAGACAGGAGAAATCTTTCTTGCTGATGTGATTGACAACGATTCATGGCGTATATGGCCTAGTGGTGACAAGAGGCTCATGCGAGATAAGCAGTTCTACCGAAACCTTCCTGAAGTCACACCAGAAGCTTTGGAGCAAGTTAAGAAGAACTACTCCTGGGTAGCCAATGAGATTCAAAAGATAACCACCCACCAACCAGGACATGTCGTTATCTTCATGGGATCCCCAACTGATCTGGACCACTGCAAAAAGATCCAAGCAGCTCTCAAGTCCCTTAACCTTTCATGTGACCTTCGAATCTGCTCTGCACACAAAGGAACTGAAGATGCACTGAAGGTACTTAAAGTATATGAGGGACAAGGAGAGCCAGTAGTTGTTATTGCAGTTGCTGGACGTAGCAATGGTCTTGGTCCTGTGATGTCTGGAAACAGCTCTTTCCCAGTTATCAACTGCCCACCTGTATCTGGTCAGTGGGGTGCTCAAGATGTGTGGTCTTCAATGCGACTGCCTTCAGGACTTGGTTGTACAACTGCATTGAATCCTGATGGTGCTGCAATTGCTGCTGCTCAGATCCTAGGTCTTCATGATCATATTGTCTGGGGTAGCCTTCGTGCCAAGAGGCTGAACATGGCTGTTAGTCTTAGTGAAGCAGATGTTGCTCTCAAAAAGGGTCATTAAACGGATGAACTCTGATTTCTGAAAGAAACTTCATACAAAAATATTCTTCATGTTTCACATTATGACTTTTTTTGAAAAACTGCCTGAAAAACATCTTGATAATCAACTATCATTGCTAAAAAAATTGTTACTTAAATTTTAGTTGTTAAATTAAATTTCTTGTAAAAGACTGAGTTAAAAGCTTGTGTGCTTTGAGGTATTCACTGCTGTGTAGTTGTGAGACTGGACACACAGTTATCAGGCTGGACATTAAAAAATATTTTCAGATTTGATCCACATTGGCCAACAATTCTTACCAGAGACAGTGGTGGAGACTATCAAATATAGATATATTTTTAAATTATTCAGCAAGTAGGGCCATAATTTTGTATTACCACAGTGTAAGAGCAAGCAGGCATCCAGGGTGGTGCAGCAATTGCACACTTGCCCCCCCCCCCTTTGGGGTCTCAATTACTGGACTTGATATTTCATGTGATAAGAGTTCTTGTTGGGTCTCTTCCTTGTTTTGAGGGTTTTTCTCTGGTTTCCCTCCCTCCCTGCAAAACTGAACATGCTAAATTCTAATTCTATCTGTGATTTAGCCTTGCCCTGACTTAGAGCAGCCCAGAGGTTGTTTCAGGGTTCCACAAGATTTCCAGTGCATTGTCCAATCTATCACAAGGTTTTGGCTATTGGGATGTTGATTACATTTTGCTGAGGTAAACCTGTTCCACATTGAATTTGAGAAGAACCTTGGGCTATCAAAAAGCTATTTGATAAACTAGAATACACATAGCACCCAATGCACTGATAATGAATCATTGTCATAACTACAAACAAAAACAAAGATTTTATGAATTTTTTTGGAATCACCTTTATACCATTTTAGTCTCTATAGCTCAACAATGAACAATGACTAAAATTTACAATGTCATGCCTGTTGCTTGCGAAAGCTCCAAAATTACAAATGACACAACTAATAGATAAAACCTAGACTTGGATTTCGTAATCTCTAAGTTTACTTTTTTAAGTAATTTTTTTTTACATAGACAATCAACAAATCAGATGTGATCACACAGGCTTAAAAAATTTGAGATTAGTTGTAAAACTGAAAATGTCTTTTTGAAATTCAACGTTGAGACATTTTTTCCTGTAAAAGGGCACTGTATTTTCTCTTATCCAGGTTTTGATGGACCACGAAGAAGGGCTGGTGGGAGGGCTACAGTGCCCCCCTAACTTTTCCACCTTTTTTTCCAAGTCTACGATGATTATAACACATTCAAAGGGAGTCCACAATCCCTGTCAAAACTGAGCCATCTTCCTCACCCCTCCCCCCGACTTTCAAAGATTATGTTGCGACCCCTGTTAAGACTTTTTTTTTTTCCCCCTTCTCAGAAGCGAAAGAAAGGGTTTTCTCTGACCTCGCGGTACTGCCTGTGCTTTTATCGCTATGACATAAATTACGTACCGGAAGGATAGCAAATCAGGTGACAGCACGTGACCGACGAGGAGTTTTCCCTGAGACCTAAATTAGACTTCTCATTCCCAATCCTCTCTCAATCAGCCTAGCTGATTACAACACATAAGGTTATATGATCATGTACAATCGTCATACTTCCCACGTTAATATGAATCTAGATTATTTCTTATCGCATTTTAGCAGTCAACATCATTAAACAAAGCAGTATCGAGAAAAGCAAAGAAGGACACCAGTTCTTTTTTAACTTTAGTTATTCATTGATTTCTTTTTCAAGCACGTGTTTAAGGTATATTGTTCTTGTTGTTTAGACCTTCGACCCCCTTAGCGGACAAGAAGTTTATATTGTATTTCTCTCGTTTTATATACGTTGCTTCACGTCCCATCGGATTTCGAGAGAACTTCGATTCATCATGGAATACGAAAGCAATAGATGCCTTCACGAGTTGTTCGTTAAACAAGCTCGTAAATCCCCACAAGCTCGGGCCGTTGTGTGTGACGATGGTAGAAGTTTGACTTTTAAAGAACTTGATCAAATTACGGACGTTTTGGCTTTGAATCTTCGTCATAAGGGTTGTAGAAAGGACAAAGTTGTTGGAATATATCTGGAAAAGTGTCTTGAGTATCCTGTAGTTTATATCGCTGCTTTAAAAGCCGGTGGTTCTTATATGCCTCTTGAGCTATCTTACCCGGAATCGTTGCTGACTTCAATCGTGGAAGATGCCAAGCCAGTCACAGTAGTGACCACAGAAGATCTACGAGATCGTCTACCGCCTTCTTTTCCTGCCATTGTGCTTAGTAAAGGATGGGAAGATAGATTAAAGAAGGAAAATGAAAGTCTTGGAGATCTTCCTCCAGTTGTTTCCTCTCTGGATGACCTAGCTTATGTTGTCTACTCATCTGGGACCACAGGAAAACCCAAAGGTAAATTAGAATTACTCTAAAAATCTCAAAATTTACCACTTATCTTATGAAATTTAATTTAAGTATTTTCATGGAGTTGTAAAACAAATCAAGGGTAGTAATTATGTGGTAGTAAAGTTTAAAATTATAGTAATTATTCAAAATTTATTTTCTACAAATTACGTCTTATAGTACTGATTTGTTTAAGATTTTATTTCCATTTGAAAAGCCTATTACTTGATAATAAATGACTTTGTGCTAATGATCTTCTCTTCAAAATAATCTTTGGGGTGTAATAAAAAATTTATGGACTATTCTTACAAGAAGATTGCATTTCAGGATTTAATAGGACTCACATGAATCATTTAATTTTAACATTTTTCACTCGGCCTTTTTAGTCTTGTTAGTTCTTTTTCTTATAATAATCAAGACTAATGTGAAATCAAAGTAATATGAAAAATACAAAATATGAAATAAAACTAATTTGAAAAATAAATCTAATATGAAATTGCAGGAAGTTTTAGCAAATAGGATTAAATTTTAATCATGTATATGCTTTGTCATATGATAATGTCATTAAAGTTTTAATAATAATAATGTTTTAAAATGAAAAACTGTAGATCCCTGATTTACCAAAATTAGATAAGGGTTATAATAGATCTTCTAAGTTTGAAATCCTGTATTGTTGACAAAAAAAATAGTGTTTTACCATAATTTATAGATGCAATTAGTTTATTTTTTAATCAATTTGACCCCCTGTTTAGCAATAACAATTTTTCTTTAATCATAATGTACTTTACTTTATTTATTTTTAGGAATAGCATGTCCGCACAGAGGTGCAATACATTCCTACACATGGCGTACAATAAACTTCCCATATGAACCTGAAGATAGAGTTGCCTGTAATGTCTTCTTTGTGTGGGAGATGCTCCGCTCTCTACTGAGTGGTATTCCACTGTACATTATACCAGATAACATCATTTATGATCCTCCCTTGCTGTTGAAGTATTTGAAGAAACACAGAATCACCAGGATCTTGTTCACACCCTCTCTGTTTGGTAAGTAACGTGAGGACTGTGAACACTGATTATACTTAGTGGGGGGTGAGGGAGTTGACTTTGTGAAATTGGAAGGGTATCAAATTTGATGTTTGTGTAATTTTTACCACAAAAGTATATTTAAAATGGGAAAAGATGGGAGAAAAAAGGAAAAATAGATCCGAAGGAATGGTATGATCCAAAAACAAACTATCTGGGGCAGGGGGAGGGGGTGGGGGTGGGGGGTGGGATTGAAAGGCAAAATTGTTGAATTTAATGGTGCACTATGCTATTACTCTGGATGTGTAGAGCTTTGCAAAACTGTTGGGTCATCTACTACAGGCTGAAGGAGAATAAGGAGTGGCTCAAAGAACAAAACAAAAGTAGAAAGCAAACCACATAACACCAAAAGCAAAAGACTATAGAAAATAAGAATGAATCAAATTACAAGTTCAGAAGAGGTAGTACATTACCCAAACATTTTGGGGCCACTTTATTGTCATGCATCCTCTTCACTTCTCTGATAAATTGCTGAAGGCCCCCACCCCTGCTCCCCAGATCTGGAGAAGTGATGAATCAGGGACTGCTGTAGTTGCCAGGATTAAATTACCCTGGGTTTCAGAGGCTCTCTTGCTGCCGTGCTTCTTGCAGCGCTGTCCAGTAACTGGAGCAAGAGGACCTCTGGCACCCAGGGTAGGATTCAATGTGTAATAAAAAAATGGGTGTTTCATTCATCATTCAATCAACAGAGGCCATACTGGACTGTGATGAAGTAGATATCAAGAGTTACATGTCAACCTTGACACAAATATGGCTTTGTGGTGAGGTTGTCACCACAGCTCTTCGTGACCGTGCCATGAGGACGTTGCCATGGATACACCTTCTTAATCTCTACAGTATATCTGAATGCCATGACGTCGCAGTTTCAGACTTAACAAATATTCCATTCCAAGATGAGGTAATTAAGTATTGACTTGTGAAAAATATTTGCACGGTTCATTTTTCCCTCTCGCTTGCTCCACTTTTCTCGTTAATATTATGTGCAAAAGCGTAAGAAATAGGCGTAAGAAAGTCCAAAAAGTGCAAGTGTGGGATTCAAAGAAAATTGAGAAAAGCTCTCTCTTTCTTACTCGTACATTTTTCCACGCGCTTAAAGCTGGTTCCAGTTTTGGACTTCACGTCTGCTGTTTCAGAATTTTGTGTTGTATTTTTGCAAGCATCGCGAGGAAAAATGCTGCGACTGAATAACAGCACGCAATATCAGCATAGCAACAGTCTTGCAAATCAATATTGCTACAGAAAGTTCAAATGTTTGAGAGTTTTTCTGACAGTAACATTTTGGAAACTGCGCGACTCGTCTTGGATGTTTCAGCGTATACATGATGAGCTAGCAAAATGTTAATGTAAACCGCCTTGTCCGAGGGAGAATTCAAACAGACATTATTCGTTGATGTCTTTTTTATATGTCTATTGCCTTATTCATTTGTTTTTGCTTAGTTACCCGAAAAGGACGAGAACAAGCGCAAGTTCTGCCACGTGGGGAAGCTCTTACCTTATGTTCAAGTAGTGATCATGGATGACGAGATGAAACCTTTGCCTGTTGGAGTGCCAGGAGAGGTGAACTTTATTCCTATTTTCATAACAGCTGTGATGAAATTCGCTATACATTGGCCTCGTAAAAACCGCAACCCCGAAGCTAGTTTTGACGTTTTTACAATGAGGAAAAGTGAGATAAGGAAGTCTATAAAATTACCACGAAAAGCTTCTTAAAATTTGTCAAGTTGCTGTGTCACTATAGCTTTGAGAAGATGATCTTTTATCATCAGCTTTATGAGATTTTATTTTCGGTTGTTCCACTCATCTTAGCAAATGCTTCTCTCTCGTTAACTATTTCTAGGCACCTGAAATTCTCTGAAAATATTGTACCATTTTTGGCGAATAAATATAGCAATAAAAAATCCGCTAATCTTCGTTATATTTTTCTATCCACAGATTTATGTTGGTGGCCCAACACTTGCTCGTGGATACCTCAACAGACCCAAGTTGAACAAAGAGCGCTTCATTGGGCGTCCTGACGCAGTGCACACCTCTGTGGGCGATCGACTGTACAAGACAGGTGACTGGGGATATATGCTATCCAGTGGGTATCTAGAGATCTGTGGACGATGTGATACGATGGTTAAGATTAGAGGATACAGTATTGAAATCCAGGTATTTTTACAATTAACGTAAATAACTAATGTAATTGCTTTGTGCGCGCGCAGGATTCTGACGCATGTTGCAAATTAACGCGCGCTAACTAGAAGTCTATTGAAAGGAAGAAAGAAAGAAATTACAAAAAGGGAAGGGAAGGAGAATGGATGAAAGGAAGGAAGAATAACTAAAAAGAACTGGGAAAGGAAAAACGGAAGGATGGGAAGTGTGATGAATGAATGAAAATGGAGGAAAAAGTTTAAAGGAATTCTCTAACAATTAATATTCTATTTCATGGTTTCAGGCAGTAGAAGCAGCGCTTTTGTCACTACCAATCGTCAACGCATGCGTAGTACTAGCCCTAGGTGAAGAAGGTACTGATAAATACCTGGTAGCGTATGTGGTACCAGAAGGAAAGGTAAGTCATTGTCACTTTCAGCAATTCCCAGAGCAATTCCATTTGGAGAACAAAACAATAGAATGTATCTTGAGGAAAAGACATTTAGCATCCAACTAATTCTTACCCATCCATGTCACTTTCGTTCGTTTGAAGGTCACGAAGAAAGAAGTCCGCGCGGCTTTGAAAACCAGGCTTCCCTTTTATATGATACCAGCACATTTCGTTCTTTTACAAAGGTAAATATAGACACAATTCGCTGCACAATTATTTGAAATAAAATGAATGGACCGTGTACAATAATGCCGCAGATGTAGGATCTGTAAAAGATCTTTTAAGAGCCACAAAGCTAATGAAGTAGACTATAAAAATGAATGGCTATAACTACGTGAAAAGCTTAGATCGATAACAACACGACAGAGCCAACACTCAGCCAATCAAAAAGCAGACATGGATAGCTATTTCGGCCTTATTGGGCCTCATCAGCACGTCGCAGCTTTGTAGCAAAACAGCTAGTTGACTGTCTTCTACTAGCACGTGGTAATGAATGACTAGAGCTAACTCTAACCTTAGATAAGCACATTAAGGAAACACGTCACTTTAATTCATTTTCATTCATTTTCCATTCCTCTCATCCATTAATGCATGGAAGTCCATTGCATTTTTCTATCTCCCATCCATACATTCTTTTATTTATCATCGTTTTAATTCTTTCCATCCATCTATCCTTCGTTCCATCCATCCTTCCATCCTTCCTTCCTTTCTCGGATTCATTTTGTCACTCTCCTCTATTTGGTTTTTCATTTTTTCCCCACACAGTTATTCATAATTTTTTCACAGTGTTCATACAAAGCATTTTTCATTTCTATAGCATTCCTGTAGCGCCTTCGGGTAAACTCGACAAAAAGCGCTTGCCTCCTCTAGACTTCGATGACGCGGATGAAGAAGGAACTCCAACAACCAAGACGGAGAAAAAAATTGCAAAAATGTTTTGTGACGTTTTATCAGCGAGAACAGTTGATGTCCAAGAAAGCTTCTTCGATATGGGAGGGTAAGTTGATTCAATTTGAAACCAGTTCCGTCAAATTCTCTACTAAAAATTTCCGATTTAACGGTACAAACGTTTATTTGTCACTAATCCTGGAGCGTTAGAAGATATTTTGAGAATGACGAAACTGAATGCTCTACATGCTCTGCGCATGTCTAACCTTTCTAACGCCTCCCACATGGATCAGAGCGTCAAAGGACTAGTCCTTCTGATAGAGAGAGATCGATAGTTACTAATTACAGCAAGAGGTTAATCTTCCATGGTCTAGGGGCCGACTAACCTCTCCCTTGAGGCTTCGGCCGAGCTCCCTGATTGGTCATTATGGATAGCGGTGTTGGAGCCGAAATCTCCAGCTGACCCGTAAATG
>JAAAQI020175890.1:0-40908 GCA_011800005.2 Stichodactyla mertensii
ACTGTGACTGTGACTGTGACTGTGACTGTGACTGTGACTGTGACTGTGACTGTGACTGTGACTGTGACTGTGACTGTCACTTTCCCTACGACTACGTGACTACGACTATGACTACGGCTTTATAGGAGCAAGGATAGCTCATTTGGTTAATGCGCTGCCTTCTGTGCTTGAAGTCCGAGTTCGATTCCCAGTGACCTCGCATGCTTGTTTCGACTTCTCTCCATTCCGTGTAGCTTTAATTATCTTTAAATACCCGTAAAACGGAGCACTGACGGAGAGAGGGGGTAAAGGGCGTACCTTCAAGCGCTTTATACATAAGCCCCTGGATAGCGGGAGAATTGGGCAACCACTCCCCATGTTATCGAAGTAAAATAAATTACCTTTACCTTCACCTTTACGACTACAACTAGGCCTGCCTCAAGTCATACTACTATTTACTACTATTTTCTAATTTATTACCTTCTTTAAAATTAACCTATGAACTAGAACATCCGCATACATCTAACGGCTAATTGTGTTTTCATGATTTTCTTTGACAATATTTTTGAAATTTACTACCGAAAGTAAAATTTTTTTTATTAGTTCACTCAATTATGGACGCGGTTACTTTAGACCATTTTAAAATAGCCAGGTGCTATGCTTCTCAATTTCAAATGTGTGCCCGACATACGGCCGCGACTTGTAGCTCGTTGATTTTGGATGTGACGTATTTTTAAACCTATATACATGTATACACCTACTTGCAAGAAGGTTGTCATAGGAAAAAAGAACTTTAGTAATTTAGTGAGAAAGGAATAAATTATAAGACAAAAGAAGATCATTGAAGCTTAACTCCGAAGACAAAAGAAAGAGTTCAGCTTCAGTTATCTTCTTTTGTGATTTAAATTTATTCCTATCCCACTAAACTACAAATGTTCTTTTTTCCTATGACAACCTTCTTGCAAGTAGGTGTACATAGCACGGCACTCGAACTTGCCATTATAACTGAGCCGTTTTTTTTTTTTAAATTGCCGTTGACTTTTGTTCATGATCATTCTCGTAATAGTTTTTGTTTTCCTTTTGTTGTTCTTGTCGTTGTCAATACAATTTTTATTGTTCATCGTTTCTTTTGTGTTGATGTTGTTACGAGTGAAGTCATTTGTTTGGTTTCGTTAGTTTTCTTGTTAAACACAATGTCATCTTTTCCAGATCCTGATGTACTCAGAGGTGATGTAATTGGATGTGAAGTATTATATGAAGAACATTCACCTGATGGGATTCCTGTTCATTTCACACTCAATGGCAAATTCATCGGAGATGCATTATTGGCGATCCAAGATGGAAATGACAACCCATTCCAATTTTGTCCATTTGTAGGAATTGGCTTTGAAGGAATCTGTCTGTTATTCCGGGTGGGTTATACACATTGCAATGTAAGTTATTTTAACCTCACATCTAGGGCCCGCTAATTATTACTAGGCCTTTTAGGCAAACCAAATTTGAAGTCAGACCATATTTATGAACGTTTTAAATCTACAGATACGATCCAAAGAACCCATTCCATGTGGGCTAACAAAAACAAACGCAATGGTACAGTATAATTCGAAAATGATTGAGACAATCAAAACTATGGTAAGGCTTAAGTAAACACGTTAAATAATAAACTTCCCCGAAAGTTTAAGAGGCTGACCCACTTCTACTTTTGCCATTGCTTATTTTTCTTAGTCTTGAAATGACGTCACAGCCCGCCATGTTGGTTGAATTAAACAAATACTTTTTGTCTTATTGAGCAGCACTGTGGCCAGTTTGCTTGTCTGTCTGTCTGTTTATTTGTTTCGTTGTAAGCTTGAAAATGGTTGCAATCTTAGACAAAACCGATGGCATTTGATGCATTTCATCGGGCCGTTTTGAAAATGTTCCATGTCTTGCTTTATCTTTATCGTAGAGATCACAAGAAATGGAAGCCATTGCTAATCTTACTGAACTCTTTGAAGGAACCAAAAGAAGCATCGATGGAATGTTCTCGCGTATTGTAGACCTACAAAGTGAAGTAGATTTTTTACGAAATGAGGTTGAGTTTTGGAAAGATCAAGGTAGCGGTTCGCATATTGTGGATCTTCATAAAGAAATAGATTTTCTTCGCAATGAGATCAAGTTCTGGAAAGGTCAAGTCGTCAGCTCGAAGGAGGCAGCTAACAAGGGAATGTAACTTGCTGATACATGCAGGATATTTGTTGCAAAAATTTATTCAAAATGAAAATAAATGCCAATCATTTAAACACGACGTCCGCGGCTGCTATAGGCCGAGTGAGGAATTTTGGCACAATGTAAATATGTATACAATTCTGTAAATTAAATTTTAGAGGAACAAGCGCTTCTTGCTTGTTCAGACTAATTTCTATACCGTCGGCCTCAGCAAAGAAAGTGTAAAACAGCGAGACGTTAACATCAAAACGCGTTTCGTGGATTGTTACGAGTAACAATGAATTCTTGACCGCACGCCAGTACGAGTCTACAGTCATGAAAAGACCGCAGATTGTTTTGTATTCAAGCATTTTAATTTTTCTTTGTCTGCACAAATTTCTAAGACTTTGGATAAAATATTTTTACCAAGTAAATAGCTTTCAATAAAATTAGTCTAGAAAGGTTTATTGTCTAAGAAAGACTGATACAAGCCAGCGTTTAACAAACAAAGCTTTTGTAGTAATCTTAATCTTTACTTTTTCTTTGCATGTTAACGAATCGACATGAACTCGATCTTTTGTTTACACATATAAAGCCATTTTTCTTAAAATATTTGTCTTGTATAATCAGCTTAAATACTGAACCAAACATCAGTTGTTCAAAATTAAAATAGACCTTTCTCTTGCAACCACGTTGACTGACCAGCTAAGCGGCATTTAATTTCTAACCAAAGTCCGAAGTGTCATTTGTTATGGCCGGCCCTATGTTCAAGCACTTTTTTTCTACCTGAAAATTATTGACAACTGAATCCAATACATTTTGAGTCTCAGGAGAGTCCAAAACTCTTACTCAGAGTGATATTATCTAAAAACCACGCGAGAAATGACTTTTAAAACAAAGATTGAAGGGCCGCAGGTTTGGATCAACAATGCTTTGCGTGATTAGTTGTTCGCTCAGCTGGGAAACGCAAGCGAGCGCAAACTCGCCCCAGCCCACCACTCGTTTCTGAAATGGCTAATACGTTTTGGCCCGGCGAGCCTCGTATTCAAACACTTCAGAACAGGTTTGGGCGGATATAAACAAAGGAATTTATGGAAATAAATATGGTTGTGGCGCAAGCTCTATAAACCCAGACTCGTTACAACAACGAGTATAGGATTATAAGGTTTAGTCATTTTATTATTTAGCAATTCATAAATTTTTCACTTTTTCGTCTAATCCTTCCTCAATTCTTGCTAACTTTGTTGTAATTAGCAAGTAGAACTTTCTCGAAATCTCTTCAACACAAATCAAGCCTAACCTGTGATTGTTCAAGGGAATTCTGAAAAGGTATATTATTAGTACTTTATCGAGAGTATCCAAGCTTTCGAATAATTTTGTCCTGTTGAAAAAGAATATCTTAACGAGGAAAGTCAGGATCAGTAAATTTATTAAAAATTGGAAAAGTTTTCAAAAAAAAGCATTCTTGCTTCATGACGGTTTTTCCTCATAACTCCGTAATCCAATATCCTATGTTTATTCCAAAATATTGACATTTCCAACTTTATAATTAGACACGGAGTGAAATGCAAAAGAATAATCGCTAGAAGAAAAAAATGATAAATACGTCAAAAACATGGTTAACTAATGTTTGAGGTTTTCATCCTCTTAATGATAAAAACAGGTGATAATTTGGGAGTCACTCTTCTTTTTGGCGCTAGGAAAAGGCGGCTACTTCAAGGTGATATTTTATTAAGATGATGATTGTCTTTACGAAAAAAAGTATTTGCAAACAAATTCATAAAATTTTATAATGGGATACTGAAAAGATGCCAGTCAAGTAGAATGATTGAAGAATATTAGATGATAAGAACTAGAGTTCATCTTGCTTTGCCTTATAACTAACCGAGCACCAATACTAAATTTCTGTTGGCTAGCAACGAAGGTCCCTTTCTTTATTCTTTATCCACAAGTAGAGAATTCATTTTGCTAAGTTGTATTTTCAAATTTTACTCATGTTTTGTGAGACAGGCAATTGAAAACACACGGAAAGATTCTCGGACTTACGATGGGTAACAAATCTATAAGGTTGAATTGAAAAACACTATCTATTTTTGGACGAAATTTATGAAATACCGGTTACAGAAACTCGATAGGAAAGAAACGAAGCAAAGATCAAGTGTATCAAAACTACTTTTGAGTGTAATCAAAAACGACAATTAGGAAATGCCGTATAATTAAAGACAGTAGAATGAAAACTGATAAAGGCTGACAGAGAAAAAATGGGAGCAGAAAACGTTGTTGTTAATCGCTGTAACACTTTTGAACATAAAAAAATGTCTTGAAGGAGAAAAATGGCAATTGAAATATGTTGGTATTTTTGCGCTGGGATAATGGGATTCGAGATTGGGGTTTAAAATGATTAGGAATATGAGCAGAAACACCATCAGGTGTATCTCAAAAATTAATCATTTGAGTTGGGATTTATATCCAACATTTAGGCTGAAGGAATAGATCAGTATCCTCACAATTCAATGTAGAACTTACAACACCAAAATACAACTATTTCAAAAAACGCTGTAACCGGTATTTCAGCCAAAAGCAACAAGCCAAGTCCGCAAGGCAGTAATTCATCTATTCAGATGCGGTCATTTTACAATGGTAGGCTGCTATGCTTCCCAAATTCAAATGTGTGTCCGAAAATTCAGCTAATATCCTGACTACAGACGTTTGCTTTTATTGTCTCAGTCTTGTTGCTTGTTTCTTTTGGCTGTGACAACGTTTAGGTGTATATTATGGGGGTATTGCACAATGAAATGTGATGAGTTATATGTAGTATATTTACCGAGAAAAAGGCATCAGTTTACAAGGTTTATTCGATCTGGTTAAGGAAATCAATAGCCGCTTTAGCTACCGCGCTACAGTCAAAAGAAAAAAATAAATAAATAAATAAAAACCTACGACAAATAAATGCACTAATTGACGCAGCTTTCCAGCTTGACATGACAGTGATATTATTCGACCCCATGCACAATTGATGTCCGGTATTTTGTCATCTTTTTTCTTTAGGTAAATCAACTTCATAAGCTTCAAGTTAAATCGTAGTAGCATCAAGTTCGCTGTTCTTTTTAAAGGAAATTCTCACAAGGTAAAAATTTATAAGAAAATGAAGTCCTATTTCCTACCATTAAATAGCAGTTATTAGCAAGTAGCTTTTGGCAAATTTATAGTTCTCAGACAGATTTTAATATTGAAGTCTAGACCCTAGTAGAAGTCTTGATTATTGTAGAAGAAATACTCAAAATATCTTGGCTGTTTCTTTGAGTTCATAAAAAAAGTACGGAAGGGTACGGAAATTTAAAGTATGTAAGACACGATAACCAACGAATGTTGCTGCTCTTCTAGATTAGAAGTATTGCATTTCTTTGACTTTCAAAAAATATCAATCTTAAATCGCAGTTTTCTTGAGATGATATTGTAAGATTCCTGCTTGAGTCCTGAGCAGCAACGATGTACTATAGGCATATACAGTTATATCAAAAAGGGTTGACGGGGTAAACGGCGAACGGCGAACGGCGGTTGCCGATCGCCGATTGTGCGACCAAAAGGAACTGTGGAGCAATAAGAATTTCTTCATATTCATTTCTACTAAAAAAATGTCTGCTGAAGATCTTCGCTGAATGGTGCAGCCATTCTTTACAGAGGTATTTAAGAAATGAATATAAAGAAATCATTGTTTCACAGTTTCTTGGTCGTGCAATCACCAATCACGAATCATCAGCCATTTTGAAATAGCTGTATACTAGTAATAAAATGCTTTCTCCTAGCATACCTTGGAATATCCCACGTATCACTTGTGTTTTCTATGTGGGGTGCTACATGAGCCGCTCATGTAGGTAAGTGTGTATACAAATAAAATACAAGTGAGAAGTGGGATATTCCATGGTGTGCCACAAGAAAGCATCTTATAACTATTTTATCCCACACCATAGAAAATACAAATACATGATGGGAAAGAAAAGTGAAATACCAACGAATATACAAACGTTTTTCCTGCATTCAGATTGGCTGTATTTTCTATGTTGTGTGATAAAGACGAATATACATACTTTCTTCTGAATTACTATGGTGTGACATAAATACCTGATGTATATACTATACATATGCACATAAACACGGAAAGCTTACTAAGTTAAAGCTTTGATAATTTGTTCCTTTCTTTTGACTATTTTTATTACTGACCAAAATATTAACCAGAAACCACCTTTTCACCACCTGTGAAAAATTAAGCGGGAAAAAAAAAGGAAAAGAAAAGAAAAAAAATCACTGATAATTTCGGGTCTTAGAGTGCCTATGACCCATCGGACAAAATTCTCAGTATCCGGTCAGTATAGATTTTACATGAGGTGAGCTTTTCTATGACCAAAAGAAATTATAGAGTTTGACTGATGCGTCTTGCAGTTATAAAGGTTTTTCCATGCTATATGCTAATGACTGTAACGTCAAAAGAGTCATCATTTAATATACGAAACTTAACTGATACGGATAAATTGAATCTTGAAAGTATCTCTCTGTTTTACCCGTGGCTCTTATAAAAATTATTGCTAACTAGTTTTCACAAAGTATTCAGTGTTTCCAAATAAAAGGAACAAAAAATAAACAGGAATGACTCTTTTGACGTCACAGTCATTAGCATATGGCATGGAAAAACCTTTATAACTTCAAAATGCATCAGTCTAACTCTATAATTTCTTTTGGTCATAGAACAGCTACACCTCATGTAAAATCTATACTGACCGGATACCGAGAATATTGTCAGATGAGTCATAGGCACTTTAAGGAGAATAGCTTTTCATATACACCTATTTCAAAAATCGTTGTCGCATGCTGGAGGCAACAGTCAACACTCCAAGACTGCAAAGGATTTCGGTAAATTTTCTCAAAATTAATTCATCTAGAGCATATTTTGGTTGCATACAGTTTTGACATTTATTTCTGGCAAGCTGCAGTGGTATCTCAGGTATTATACTGAATATTTTGGAAAATACTAGTATTACAAACACGATTTATGAGAAAAATTACCGAAATCCTTTGCATTCTTGGAGTGTTGACTGTTGCTTCGGCTGCAACAACAATTTTTGAAATAGGTGTATATTAATTTTTGTAATTAACGTCTTCATAAGCTTTGGAACAAGCAAAAAACTTCCATTGATGACTTTTTGTTGTTGGTTTTGTTGTTCATACTATTGACATTTATTAATAAGTATGTTCAATTGCCTCATTTCTAGTTTTTGCTTTTCCCTTAATTTCTTTTTCGTTCTTTGCATTTTCTAATTTCGGTCCGGCTTTTTTCTACCTGGTGGAAAGTTTTTCCTTCTTCATAACTAGCTATTCTATTTAATTGATCGATCGAGTGATTGATTGGCATCCGGCTAAATAAACACAGTTTCAGATGAATTTAAACAGAGGATGGCAGATATAAGATTCTGCTCTCTTCTGTGCTATTCCTGAATACATCCTCCGTGATTATGCAAATATACGGGTATGAACGACATAATTTTCATAACATATATCAGCTTCGTTACACACAGTAACATACTCTATTCTTTCCTCGATTTTTTCTTACAGGGATTGGAAGCTTCATATATTCAAGAACTGACAAGGTACCAATCAGTTTTGAACAAGTCAGATTGATGTATTTCTGCTATGAAAGTTTTGTGTACAAATAAGACCAAATGTATAATATGTTTATTGGGCAATTTCGATATCCATTCCCCCCTCCCCTTTTTTTTTTCAAAAGTAGAAAAGGGAAATTGAAAGATGCTATAAGAGTATAGATGTAGTTATCTGTTCGAAATGAAGATAATAGATTTCTGAACTTTCAGTCCACGGATTAATTAATATATTTCTAAACGGCAAAGCTATTGTAGTCATAAATTAGAAATTCCCTCTTTTTTCCTGTTTCGTGGATAAACTGTTTTGCACATCAGTCTTCACCATAAAAGAAAGCATAATCAAAAATAGCTGAACGATAAAAAGAATCACGACAGATGTAGATAATAGCAAAAATTAAGTTTTGTATTTCAGGAAGGATGTCCAATTTAAATAAAGTGCAAATTAACTTTGCCTATAGAAATGAACATTTCCAATGAAGATCAGTTTCCACACAGAGGCTATGATTCAAAACAAATCAATCAGTTTCTTCCGAACTCACTGTAGAGATTTTAATCCCCTTAGTTCCGCAATTAGAAAGCTCGTTTAAGAAATTATCTACCAGGAATTCTGTGATCAAATTTATATTTTCTGATTAGCTTTCGAAATAATCATTCATACTATAACTTCGTTTATGAGCGTTAATGGACCTCCTCTAAGGTACTTTCATTTTTTTATTTCATTCTTTCGTTAATTTTCTTTCAGTTAATTTCATTTTTCTGCCGTTAATTGTAAAACTGCACATTTTCACGTAAAAAAGTCGTAGTCATGACTCGAATTTTCATCTTCCTTTCTCCACCACACACTGCTTTAACATTACTTGAAAAATTTTCATATTATTTTGTTGCAAAGGAAGTAAAATAGGTCTTTCATGTTTGTTCCTTACTTCGGATATATTTTTCAGTTCAGATTTCAAGCGATACGATGTTTTGTTTTATACTCTTGAAGCTTCTGACGTTGATTCCTTGCGTCAACACTGCAAGCAACATGACAGGTAATGTACTATCTTGCTTTATTTACATGGAAATTTTTGACGTGAGAGGTATTCGTTACAAACTATAGTTCATATTTTGAACGCTTCGCTTCAGTTTTCTTTATGCTGCTTGCATTGATTTTTCTAAAGATGAATAGATTATTGTTCTTATCTCTCATTATTTACATGGTATTCTGTACCGTCAATAATATAATATTATTATATGGCAAGGTAATTTCAAGCTCTCCGATTAGCCAATCTGCAGACCATAACTTATGGTACGGACCACCAAACTTATTTTTTGCTTGCCTTGCTATATAATAAACATTTTATTAACCTCGTTTGCTTGGTCTTAAGAACCCCGTTTTTTTCCCACTATTTTTATATCCCGCGCTGCGCCATAAGGCAATGGAAAAAAAACTCGTCCCATAACCTTCGGTACAGCCCTCTTGCTGGGTTAATAAGAGGTATGGATTGATGACAATATTTGGTTTGGTGTGCCTGGTCAGTCTGTCAGTCCGTCCGTCTGTCTGTCTGTCTGTGCCTTTTCATTATTCTTTATGCGGACTAGCATCCTTATTCTATTATTAGGTGACTGTGACTTTGAAGATGAGTCCACGTGTTCTTGGATCAATGAAAACAGCGCAGATCAATTCGATTGGACCTTAGAGAGAGGCCGTACACCCAGTAGTATGACAGGACCTGATGGGGATCACACTACCGGTACTTATACTGCAGTGTATAATTATATGAAATAAGTGACAAACACCATACGGTCACGTGACTATTTCCCACTTGTTTGCAAAATGCCAAGTTAAGTAAAGCCTGGTTCACACTAGCGTCGTAATCGTAATCGTAAGCAACGTACGCAGACTCAGGATCGTATTTATCACTGAGGTGTGAAAAAAGACAAGCAATGTTAATGAGAAGTACACTACTGAGTCTGCGTACGTTGCTTACGAATACGATTACGACGCTAGTGTGAACAAGGCTTAGGCCCGCTTCAAACGCCGAATTTCACATGTGCCGAATCTAATGCAAATCAACTTAAACAATAGGTTTTTCTTATTTGCATTAGATTCGGCACATGTGAGATTCGACGTTTGAAAAGGGCCTTAAGTGTTTGAACGATTGACGGATTAATGGTAGATTTTTGGCTTCTGTAATTTGTCGTAAAGTTTTCTTGATTCCGAAAGATTTGGAAACCAAGCCAGTGGTTGTTAATGCGCATGCCCAAACTATCATAAACTACTTGAAGTTTCACCAACAAATACGCCAAATCTTTGGTAAAATGTTTTCCCATTTTAGTCATTATTATTTCTGTTTCTCTAACTATCAAGAACACACAATAATTAATATAGATAAGTCTATAACAAAAAAAAAAAAGGACCAGGGTATTGACACGTGATCTGAAATGGAACTACATTAGGTCTAAGTGGAATTATCCTATATCATTATGACGGCTTGTTAATGAAGGGGACAGAATCGTTCAGAACAATAGAAATTAGAACAAAATTCGCTCTGCTGAGAAAAGTTTACTTTCAAGTTGTCTGGTTTCCAAATATAAGATGAACTAATGCGTAATACACAATATTTACTGTATTTGGTGGCTGTTACCGCTTTTCTACGGTCTACAAAACGCATTTAATATCAATTTTTTTTGTGTTTTTACTGTTTTGTCCCCCTCCCAAGACCATGATCCTTATCGTTTAAACGATAGATGGTTTTGATGTGACGTCATAGTGATATAGGTCAATTGGTGTGTTAAAGATTTGCAGTATAGGTTCAAAGATGAGCAATAAAGCAAAATGTTTCTATCCAATCTCTCCGTTTTTCAAGGGAAAGGCCGGTACCTATACATCGAAACATCCAGTCCACGCCGACTTGGTGACGTAGCTCGTTTGTTAAGTCCCCGAATGATCGGTCCGCAATGCATGATATTCTGGTATCACATGTATGGTTCAAACATAGGGCAATTGCAGGTTCATGTAAACAGTACGCATTCGTTTCGACTTTTGTGGTTTAAAAATGAAGAACAAGGCAATAAATGGCACAAGGCACAAATAACAATCTTAGAAAATGAAGAATACCAGGTAACCATAAAATACTACTATGACTATATATACCCTGCTACTAAGTCAATGTTACCATAGCCAGACCCCTCAAAAACCTTACTTTTCCTAATCACTCATTACCATACGGTGGTAAATCACTACCGTGACGGTGGTTTGGATATGTGATCTTAATAGACCCTTATTCGCTTGGGCATAATGTTTTCCCAATTCAGACCTCTTGGGAATACGATTCTTTGTTTGAGGTTCATCCATATTAATCTATCTTCTCAAGCGTTACCATTAAACAAAGGAAAAAGTCCCAAAGGAATGACACGTGATCTGTATTGGGAAAACAAATATGCCCAAGCGAATTAGGTCTATTAGCATAAAATTTTGCCAATTTTCACTTTATCTCCAAGCCAATTATCCATAGTTTGAGAAGCTAGACCAAACACTCTTTCCCGTGTTTGATCCGTTACATACGCATCTATCGTGATTATGTGTAAGTGTAAGTTTAGTTAGGTTTATTTGGATTAATCGTTATGGGGTACTGTGTCATTTTTTGAGGTAATGCTAGTTAATGCTAGTTTTATACAAATTACAGGTCCAAATCTATGGAGTTAGAGGTTCATCTTTTCAAGGAGACGCGGCTATTGATGATATTTCGTTCCACCGTTACCCATGCCAAAATAAAGGTAGAAAGTATTGAGAACATGGCATAAGAATTTCTCCAGAACCTCCCCAAAAATCGATTGTGTTAACTTCTCAAACTCATGAAAAATTAATGAAGTGAAAACAAAGTAAATCCCTATCGTGACGATGATTTGGATATGTGATCTTAATTAGCTTAAAATTTGGGCAACTTTCGCTTTGATTATTATCAAGAATTAATTATTTAAAGTCTTAGAAGCTAGATCAAACGCTTTAAATAGTGTTTATCCGATATCCAAACACCTCGAAGTCGGTAAAAAAAAAACTCGGATGAACCTTTTCAACCCACTTCTCGGTGTTTGGACATCGGATGAAACATTCTGCCTGTGTTTGATCTATCGCTTAAAACTTCCGAAAGGGGTGCATTTGAGTTTCAGTTGAAAACGAAGAGCAATTCTGACTTCTATGTAGCCTGCGTAGCCAGCGGTTCTTTTGGGAGAAGGGAGAAAACTTGTTGCTGCACTTTCGAACACAGGTAACCCAAAACAAGTTTTCTCCCTTCCCCGCAAAAGAAACGCTTGCTACGCAGGCTAAGTTCTACTTTTGTTAAGATCATTTTCCTGTTTTCATTTTTTTTCCATTTCTTAGAATCTCTTTCACTATATGTTTACGCCGACACATCAAACCATGGTCTTCTAACCAGACAACTAATCCCGTCAGCGGCTCCACAAGTTTACCAATACAGACTTCAGTTTTCCCAAGAAATGCTGAATCAAAGCGATGATATATACATCTTACAAAAAGCTCGAACTGGTTTGAGAATTTCCAGACCAGTTTTCAATTCTAGGCATATTTTATTGAATAATGGCGAGGATTTTTTCTTCTCATCCAAATCTAGACATGAAAAGCAGATATCAGTCTATGTGATTGAAAGCGAATCAGTCCAAACCGTTTTTTTGCACAATGTAACGAAGCAATGCAACAGTCTTTTCAAGGTGTCGCAGTTATACGCTCTTTCAAAGGTCCTTTTATGTAAGTAAAACGAGAAATATCTAATATACCTGTTATTAGCCGAGCGCGAGGACCGTACCATAACTGGTTCCATAACTTAAGTACGGACCGAGTAAACGAGGTCAACAAATTATTATACACCTATTTCAAAATTGTTGTCGGTGAGAGGCTTCAAGCCTACGCGACTGGACCAAAGAGGACTATGGGTGGTATTTGTATTCGATTAATAGTTTCTGCATAAATTAACGCTTCTCTCACTTGTGGCCTTCAAGTGTCTTCGCTGTAAGGTCGAAGCATAGCTAGAGTTGTATACCATTATGCTAATCATGTTATTCCAATGTTTCATTGATAACTACCCATAGTCGCTTTCGGTCTAGTCGCGTAGGCTTGAAGCCTCTCACCTACAATGTTTTTTGAAATAGGTGTATGGCGGGCGAACACAAAAATAAGATCCGTTGTCCATACCGGACCGCAAATTGGCCAATGAGAGCGCGTGAAATTACCTTGCCATATGATGACATTTCTAAACCGTAATGAAATAATAACGATAATAAAACGCACTTGTCATTCTTGGATGCAACCATGCCCAAGAGAACAAAGCGAAAAGACACAATAGTTTTTTTTTCAAAGGGGACAGATTTTTTCGAAATCTAACCAACATGGCGGCTGTGACTTCACAAAAACAAAGAGTTTTTTGAGAAATTTGATAATTTTGTCGGCCATTTTGACAAATTAAACACGCAATTTACACGAAATTGAAATCAACCGTTGTTAATTCGGAAGAAAAAGATACCTAGCAACACATCAGTATTGGAATATTATGATTGTTTTTTGTCAATATGTTTTCAGTGAACCATGCAGCTGGATCACCGGTATCCCAGTCTTCCCAAGAACTCGAGTATCCTCCTGAGCTAGCAGTAGACGGTAATCCCGACTCCTGTTCAAAGACTCTAAAGGTAAGAGCTATTCAAGTCAAAGATAGAGCAGATTTCGTATGAGTGTGAAAAGGTCGCGGCACGAACACGGCGCGGACACGTTCAAGGCACGGCAACGCACGTCAAAATTCTAGAAATCATCATGGTCGCGGCAAGACACGCTTACGGCACTCACCGTGCCGCGCCTTTTTCACACTCGTGAAATCTGCTCTATATTTGCTTGCTTAAGAACGTCTGCAATCATGCATCGACCTCACAGTAGTTACGTTGTGTTCAAATACGATATAGTTTGCCTGCTTATTAACATCGCCAAATCGTAGATACCATTTTTAAAAAACAAACCAGGATTGAATCCAAACCTCTTGTAACGCAACTCAAAATGGGCTGGAATCACACATTGATAAAATAGAAGTGTTTTAAGAGCTCTGTTAAAAGTACAAGTTTCTTAGAAGAGATTTATCATAGTAAGCAGCTATCGGCCTATGAGTGAAGGGTTTGTTCCTTGGCCGATATTTCCACGGCAAAACCAGTAGAGGAAAACCTACATTGTAACTTGAAGCTTCCAATAACTAAAAATTTTTTTTCGTTTTTGTAGGACAATTCTCGGAACTGTTTGAATTTTCAAAAAGAATATAATGGCAATGGGAAATTTTATCTTGACCAACAAGGCACTGCGCGCGCAGAATAGGAATTGACTCGTAAAGAATAGGATAGCAAGCTATTTTATTTATGCAAAGTTTCCCTCAAAGTCGAGAATAAAAAATATATATTGAATAATGATTAAAAAAAGAAAAAAACACGCATTCTTTTTAAGAAAGATAATACTTCAAGCCTCAGAAGAGTCAGCTTAACCGGTCTATCTATTTTTTTTTTTTTTTTACAGCAAGATAATCCTTGGTTGGAGATAAATCTTAAAGGTCTATCCTATGTATACAAAGTTTACGTTTCATCACGTCACAGCTGTAGTCATGGCAATACACTGCCAAAAATCGGAGTCACTTTGTTAAAGGGAAGTACAGCAGTTATCTGTCAAACCACTGACCAGCGTGCTATGAATACAGGGTCACGTGTTTTCTTATGCCAGCCTCCAATACGAGCTTTGAAGATACACATTAACCATAATGGAAGCCAAGCACAGTTATCCATATGTGAGATCACAGTGAATATATTAGGTGAGGTTTGGTTATACATGGCATTGAATAATACATGTGAATAAGTCTCAGAGATATGTACCTTGAAAATTAGCCAGAGAGGGGAGGGTGGAGGTCTATCAAGAAGGTTTTTGCTCATGATGGGACTCCGCTGAAAAAGGGAATGGGTGCTCATTATACCTCTTAGAGGCTGAAATTGGTTCTTTGGTACCTCTTAGTGTGGGTAAATTTAAAAGGATCTCTAATTGAGTTAGCAGGTACCTTTTAGATAATTTTCTGATGAATAAAACTTCTTTACAAGAAGTAGCAGAAATCATTTGTTGCCACACCCACCAGGATGAGACTGATGAAAAAAATTTCTTTACAAGAAGCAGAAGCATTTTTAAACATTTTCAAGCTTTTTCCCTTTAGTGAGAAAATACTGATAAACAGATATAGTATATCTTGTTACCACACACACCAGGATGAGACTCAGATAGCTTTAAAAGTTCTTTTATTTTAGAATTTCCAACCAGTACCCTTGCTCTTTTATATATGGTCTATACAGTCCCCCTGGTGGATATTGTAACCACATGAGACCTTAAAAATTTAATTATAAACAGAGTGTTCTCTTACTCCTGATGATGTAACCCATCCATTTCGGTTACTCATTTCTAAGTGATTTGACCTTCACAACAAATGAAGGCATCAACAGATCTAATCCAAGAGAGATATTTAATTTAGACTACTCAAAATTAATTTGTACTAAATCACACAGAGGTGTGACATTTCTATTATACCATGCTATCCTCACAAAGCTCAATGACAATATTTGAAAAGATATCAAAGATATCATCAATCAAACATATATATTGCCTATCAAAGAGATCACTTATTAATAACCTCAATAATAGCAAATGCTGTCATCCTTAATTCTAAGCAAGTTTTCCTTTTTTTTTTCCTCTGTGGGCATTTTAATGCAGTGCCCAAAAATGTCATGACTTTCCTCATTTGCTCACTTCTACTTTCTTAAGAAAAACCCCTACTCAAACTAGTAGTATTAACTCTTTTAAAGAAGGACTTAAGACCCACCTTTTTAAGAAAGCATTTTATTAGGATATTTGTTTTGTATACTTTTATTATATTTTAGTATACTTCTATTTATTTAATTACGATTGTAATAATATTTTTTAGATTGTTAAACGCCTTAGAATATTTTAATAATTAAGGCGCTATAAAAATTTAATAAATTATTATTATCATTGTTATTATTATTATCATCACCATCATCATCATTATCATTATTATTATTATTATTATTATTATTACAACATACATATTATCAATTTAGACATTCCAGCTGAGCAGAAATAATTTTTCTAACCAATCACAGTCCATTGGGATTTTTCATGGCCGGCCCTATGTTCAAGCACTATTTTTAACCTGAAAACAATTGGGAATTTAATCTGATGTATTTTGAGGCCTAGAAAAGTCCAAAACTATTAAACAGAGTGAAATTTTATCTTTGTATTATCTGAAAACCACACAAGAAATAATTTTGAAAGCAAAGAGTGAGGGCTGGAGGTTTTGTCCAACAATGCTTTGTGCAGCTAGTCGTTCGCTCAGCTGGTTGTGATATGTTATTCCAATATAATCTAATATGTATAAAAAAGTAATGTTTCTAGGGTCAGTGAAATTAATGCAAAAAATGAATATTGATCTATTATTATTATTTCTATTATTACTACTACTACTACTACTACTACTACTACTACTATTATTATTATTATTGATTGCAATTCCTTGTGAATACTATATAAGTGCTAATAATATTGCATAATTCAATTCTATTGATTGTGAAGGTTTTAGGATTAAATTACTTGGTTTAACAGCTTATGTCAATAATAAATGTTATGGAACGTGTGTAAAAGCATAAATTAATACTCAGTTTTGCAATGAAATGATTATGTTTCACAGCTGAATCTAAACCAATCGCATTTCAGGAATTTTCCCGCCAAAATTATAAAGCCAGAACTTATAGTCTGGTCTCAAGGTTTAGTTGAATTTGTGAACATCTTGTGAAAACTTCAATAAAAAACTTTCATTTTGCTACATTAATGCGCTTGATGTCCAAAGAAAATCAGTAACAAGAATTTCAAATCTTAAGGAAACAAGTGAGTTAAATAGAAGATAATCAAGAATAGTATATAAAGTGTGGAGAAAATTTTCCTAATTCATGAACAGCAATGGACGTTCTGTGTGCAGCCGAAAATACCCTGGCGATTTAAAAATGTACTAATTCTACACACAGAAAAGTAAATGAAAGTTTTAGTTTGTACTTACATTCCCAGTTTCATGTCCTGCAGCGTCGTTCACGTTTTTATCTTGGGATTAGGGCCGCAGCCACCGAAGTCTAGTAGCAGTAAACCGCCATTTTGAATACTTAGTTGAATCAGCAATCAGTCAGCGGATGTGTGACGTCATCACTGGTTTCGTGGGAGCTTTTTTTCGGCTTTCCCTTTTTATTTTGTTTTATTTTGTCTTTTGTCTTTTTTTTGTTTTGTTTTTTGTTTTGTTTTTTTTTTGTTTGTGTTTTTTTTGTTTATTTATTTGCTTGTTTTTCTTTGTTTGTTTGCTTTTTTTCTTTGTTTTTGTTTTTGTTTTTGTGCTTTGTTTTCTGTTTGTCTGTCTCTCTGTCTGTTTGTTTGTTTGTCTGTTTGTTAATTATTTTTCCCTATATGTTTTGTTGTTCTTCTTCTTCTTCTTCCTTGCTCTACGAACTATTTTGCTTCCATCTATACGTGTATTTTAAAAATGTTTCTTTTTTTCTGTTCCTGAAAAGCACCCATGTGAAATCAGGTGGAATTATTTTCCGGTCAGTCATCAATCCATTTCAAATCTAATTTAACGCAAACTACTCCAAATTTCTTGATATTCATTCTACTGTATAATAATATCAGCCCTCTTTCTGTTGCTAATACCTCTGTGTGTGTGTGTGCATGTGTTAGACAATGTATAGATGGCCTCCCAATTTTTAACCTTGTTTTGTTCTTTTACATGAATTTGTAGATTCCATTAATCAGTTACGAGGCGTGCGAAGTGAGATATGGTTTGACATTAGTCCAAGTCCTAAACTGGAATTCTTCTTGAATAGCCCAAAACGATTCTACGATCCAAATTCCAGCAAAGTGCTATCGACTTACATTGATGACGGAGGTGTCCTAGACGATTATGGACAAAGACTGACTGCCTTTATTCAGGTTGGTACGAAAAAATTTATACTTATATGATGATGGTGATGGTGATGGCGATGGTGATGGCGATGATGGCGACGGTGATAATTTACACAGCTTCTATTACAATGAATAAATGCAATGATGAAGTTGAAATCAGTTTATATTAACAGCCATGATTCAACTAATGTGTATTTCTAGACACCAATTGCTGGAAACTACACGTTCTACGCCATGTGTGACGATCAGTGCAGAGTGTGGCTGAGGACAATAAAGATGTTTTCAGATGTTTCTTTCGTGGAAGACCTCGATAATTCCGAGCAAGAAAAGATGAAATTAGCTGACGTAACAACATACACGGGATACAATGTTTGGGACAAGTGAGATTACATCTCTCATTCCTCCCTTCTTTCCTCCTTCTCTCCCTCCCTATCTTTCACTCTTTCCGCCCTCCCTCGCACCTTTCATCTCTCTACTCCCTCTTTTAGCTTTCCTTCCTTCTTTCTTCCACCTCCCTTTCTTTTCTCCTTCCTCTTTCTTTCTTCTGTTCTTCATTTCATCCTGTTTTCCTTTCGTCATTGTTTGCTTCCTTTTATTCAAAGCCCACTTTTTCTTTAATAATTTCTTCTTTCCATAAGAATTATTAAGTTGATTGAGGCTACTTTGATATTATTGTATGATACATAATATCAAAGTAAGGCTCTATATACTTGCATATCAAGAGTTTGTCACTACTGCTCTGTGCGCAAGCTCACGTGATGAAAATGTGATACAAGTGTTGGAAAATATGCTATATTTGATTTGGTTTTGTCTTGATAGTATATGAACTTGGACATTTAATGCTGGAATCAACCGATTGACAAGATAAATACAAATTAAATATAGCAATATCTGTTTTCATTTTTTCAGCTCTTACAGGCATGAGTTTATAGCAGTAGCGCGGAACTCTTGATGTGTGTATAAGAGTACCTTTGCGAAATAATTTCAGATATCCAGGGCAGGTTTCAGGTGCCATAGCACTTGATTTCTGTAGTTTTCACATGGTTGAAGGTTTGGTAAAGGATTCTCAAGGCGCAGGGTTCCTTGGAGTTGGCTGGAAGATGCCGAATGACAGGCTTATCTTACCTCTTGCATTACCAGAAATGTTTTGGATGCTCCCAGGTAAAGCCTACATGGTAGATGGTTAAGGGATGTTGTGCAAAAGGGGATTCAGATATTGCTTCTGAAGTCTCAAAAACTTTGTGGTCAAAGGGAGGTCAAGCGAGGAAGCACGGGTAGCGCGCACTGGCTTGCCCCTAACCGTTGTAGTCGTATCGGTTCAGCACTGGTTTGATCTGGCGTCGGCAATTTATGAGCTATTGGTTCGGGAGACTGGCCCTTCACTCCCAGTGCGTTTGATACACAACAAATTACAATACGATTACGAAGAGAGTCCAAATGCTGCTAAATTCGCTGAAGTGTTAGTTATATATGTACCAATAATGCACCCTTTTGCTAGATCCACTAGTGGTGAGACATTTTTGGTAGCCCATCTTGGGCCTAAGTTGATAAGCATTTAAATATTTGACCTCGCATCATCATCATCATCACCATCATCATGCTGTTGTTTCTTTTGGTAACAGGTCTTGCAAAGCTCGACGTTTCACTTTTAAATCCCAAATCAAAAAACCTTTCTTTCAAAGTGGGACAATCGATAAACATGAAAGGTAAACTTGGAATGTTAAACCCTTTACAAGTACAATAAGGCGCTCAGTTAAAAATCATAATTGATTGATTAGATAATAACAAAATAAAATTTTGTTTGCTTGCTTTTTTTTGTGACGCAGTTTTATTTCGTCTCTGTTGTCATGGTTTCTTCTGTCCACCATGCCCAAAGTCAGTCAAGATTCATATTTTAGACAACAATGTTATTATAAACTCTTCCTTGTATTCAACTTGTGAATGGTATTCCTATTCCACCACTCTAAGTATTGCTTCTCCTCCTGGATTTTACGACATCGCGGTAAGTATGGTACAAGGTAAAAGGTATCTTGCGAGCAGAGCACATCTTTCTTGCCATCCTTGCCCTCCTCCTTGCAGGCCAAAACGGAGTAAAGAGAAAAAAACGTCTTACGTATTGGATCTAAACTGTCACACGTTTCCCATTCCTTTTTATATTGGAAGGTTTCGGAAACTACAAGAAGCATAGCTGGGACGCAAGTACTGGTACAAACTGTATCACAACTTGAAGTGAAGAGTAAGTAAGACGGTGAAGAAGCATGTCTTTCAGTGGTCCAAATTTTTATTGAATAAATGGCATTACTGTTTACTTCTAGATTGGAATATATATATTTCACTTGGCTGAAAAATCGTGATAACCTTGAAGGAATCGAGCGTTTTGACTGGATGAAAAAAAAAATGCTCTGGCCCGCACTGGCTGTTCAACGGATGTCTTTAATTCCTTACCGAACCTTAAGAAAAAAAAAGCCAAATCGTTGATCTGCTGGGGAATTTTTTTTTTTAGTTCTTGACTTTAACAAAAAGTACGACAATCTTTTTATGCTGTTATTTCAAGGTCGGGTTGTGCAGAGCTGTTTTCATTTACATCATTCGTGCTCTTGGTTTCATTATGCTGTCCCAGGAGGTATTGGCTGGAAAGTAAAGCTTAACCAGAGTTCGCAAGGTATTTTGAACTGTAGTAAGTAGTGGAGTTGGTGGAACCCTGATTCCTCGTGCTTAATTCCTTGTCCCATAACTGAATTCCGAATTCTAGAATCTGGATTATGAGCCGAAATGGAGCAAAACAATATTACTACATTTCTATTAATATTAACAACAATTTTATATTTACTTTAAAGCACACTACTTCGAAATTCAAGGGCAAAATATGGCTTGGCTACAAAGCACATCTACGAGGCCTAGATCACTGTTTCATATCACTGGTCTCTGTTTGAAGTTTTCTTTCCGCATGTCCAACGAATCGTCCAAACTAAAAGTTTTGAAGAGAAGTATACTAAACAGAACGTTAGTTTGGAGTCTTAGAGGTATGCAGGGAATTGGATGGATAGATGCAGCAGTCCCTTGGCCAGAGGATGCTATTGGCAAGGTACTCAGTTGATTCCAACAAAATCAACCTTGCTACTAGCTCTATAGATGCATGGGCTAACAAATCTCTAGTCTTGTTTCTATGCTTGAATAAAGAATTTAAACGTGTTTAATATCGCAGCGAGTGAAAATTCGGAGAGCCCGGAAAACCCTTGGAAGCACATATGAGGAAATTAACAACCTGTTCTACTTACATTTGATGCCGGGTCCAGATATCGAACCCAAGGCCACAGCAAACGAACTACATACATAGCACTGCTCCACATGCTTTCCAAATGCCTATATTTGCCAATAAGGTCCATACACACTAAAGGTTTTGCTTCAGGGTCAGGCTCCAGGGTCATTTTGCACAACTTTAAATGCACACTAGAGGGCATGCTGGGAACGTGCTTCATGGTCTGGTGATGTTCCTGATATTTAATCAGTTTATTATCAGGAAGCGTGAGTCGGGGGCAAAATTCTGCTGCCGCCACAACGTTTTTACATGAAATCTTTGGTTCCGGAGGAACAAACCGCCCCAGGAGCCTGCTCCCGGCGCAAAACCCTTTGTGTTTAGGCCTTAAATGTTTCTCTACCTTTACTCCTTGTCTTTAATTCATCGAGTTGATATTTTCTTTAGATATTCATTGAAGGAAAATCTAACAGTAATGGCAGTATCTCTTTGACAAATATTCGTCTTGCTACTGAAAAATGCTCAACGACACCTTCTCATGCCAGGCCAGGTAACGGTTGTAAAATAAGTAATAGAACTTTCCCGAATTCGCTTGAATAATCATGAAACAATGGTACCAAGTCTAGACTGACCTTGATACTTTTATTTATCAAGGCCAACCTCGACTTTAAACTATTGTTTCGTGATCAGATCCATGAGCGAATTCAGTAAAGGTTTATTACTGGAAAAGATACTATGTATTTGAAGACCAAATTTACAGAAGCAGCACTTTCTTCTCCCTCTTTCAGTTGTTTTTGCTGCGATATCCCATAGTGATAAGAATTGGACGTTTGCGTGATTGCGTCACTTTATTACCAATACCAGAATGCTTGTCAAAAAGCTTTTTTACTCGGATTCTTCTGCTCCCTGGGAATAAAGAGACGATTGGTAAAATATGCCTGACGATAGAAGATCATGTAAACGTCCTATTTTAACTAACTTAGAAATAGATATAGATAAGTTTTGCATTAACAGTTTTTAATATCAAATGCATTTTCTACTGATATTATTCCAGGATATTCCTGTAAATCTAATGAATTTCGTTGTGACAATGGAATGTGTGTTAAATCGTCTCTTCGATGTGATGGCGACTACGCATGTGTGGATAAATCAGATGAAAAAGACTGCGCATGTCGGTCATCCCAATTCAAATGCCCGGATGGCAGATGCTTAGATGTCATTGAGTTGTGTAACGGAGTAACGGATTGCAGTGATGGATCAGACGAAAAAAGCTGCGGTTAGATGATGTGAAATCTTTGAGCAGATGCCAGCGTTAAGCCGATTTACACGCCACGATTTGTGCTTACAACTGTCGCATGCGATCTGCTTAGGCCATGGCTTATGTACCATTAATACGCGCACAACTATTTTCGTTACGATTTCCGTTCTCTTGAAGCAGTCTTTCTGGCGAAATTGTACAGAACTTCTTTTATTATTGTCTCTGAAAGTATAATCAACTTCACTGTTTCTGTGTAGCTAAAAGTTCTACGCTCCAGTTTTATTTTTCTTTTCTCGGCATTAGTTAAACTTGAGAGCTTCAATATTGTTGTTCGCTTCGTCTGCCACTTTGAAGTCATACCTCTCCCCACTCTCCACCTCTCGGTACAAAATTGTTACAAAATTCGTCATCTTTCGTTGTCTCGGCTGACGATTGTCATAAGGCTTTAAAGCAAGTTTTAAAATCTTACAACTTTTTGTCGTATACAACAGTTTTAAGCAAGTTAATTGTAGGGTTGATTATACTGCACGAAGCAATCGGTGTTGTAAGCATGGCGTAAGCAGATCGCATGCGATAGTTGTAAGTAAAAGTTGTACCGTGAAAAACTGCCTTCTTGAATTCACTCAAATGACGTAAAACTTGTCTTGCTTGATTATCCTTTGACCAAATCTGATCAGGTGCCATTTTGGATGTTGCTTAAGTTTAGGGGTGCGTTCCATTTACCTGGAAAAACCGGGAATTCCGGTTGGAAAAACAAATGGTATATGTCATTTCGATCGGAAACTTCCGGAAAACTCGGTCTTCCGATAGAGGTAATCCACGTTTCCTGCTCTTTTTGGTTCTTCCAGTAGACGTGTGTACCATATGTGTTCAGTTTCCCGCTCTTTTTGGTTGGAAGACACGCGTATCATTTATCGGTGTTTTTTAGGAAACGAATTTCCAACCGGATGGATTGGTTTAAATCGAAAGCACCCCTGATTACCTATTATTCGTCCAGACTCATCCCACCAAGGTTTGGGCGTGAGGGATCTTGGTAATGGAGACAAAAGCTTATGGCGCGGTCCATAATATCCCCCGGCCCAATCCTGACCTCAAGCTCGGTGAATAACCTCTATGTATTTTCTTTTTCAATAGAAGATCATTGTGGAGAAAAGAGGTTCTCTTGCTTTGACGGTACCTGTATCCCATGGTCTTCCACTTGTGATGGTGTATTTGATTGTCAAGATGGATCAGATGAACCGGATATATGTGGTTGGTTTTCTTCTAGTAATCCTTTCTTATTTAGTGGTCGTCTTATCCAACTATAATGACGTTAGCCAATTGAATAGATGATTTTACTACCACTATCACAATGTTTCGCGGCTTCTCGTGAATCTGCAATAATGTTGACGAAAATAAAGGATATCCCTCTAGGAGCCATTGCTATTTTGTTCAGTCGCCGTAGTTTGGAGAGTGTGTTGCTCGACGCATACACCCTTCTTTTTTCTTTTTCAGCGGAAATAGGATGATATACCAGTTTGATAAAGGGATTCAGTCCCAATCTACTGGAAAAATTTATGGCCTAAGCTCCTTTTTTTCTTTCCACAGCATCTTTACAGTGTCCCTTGAATGACGTTCGCTGCTTGTCACAGGCAAATAACACGTCGTCAAAATGTCAACATTTTAGAGGTACAAAAATCAACTTTTCGTTCTTCATTTCACTATTACAGCTCAAAGTATAATTAGGATATAACAGTGGCGGATCCAGAGGGGATTCCATGGGTTCCACGGAACCCCCCTTAAGAGTCAGACCTTTTGAAAAAAAAAAAAAAAGAGAATGCGTCCACGCGAGGCCGAGTTCTGACGAAACGGAACCCCCCTTTGTAACATCCTGGATCCGCCACTGTATAAGCACAACTAGCACGAATAGTTTCCTTAAGTAACACTTTTCGAAAGTTATTCTCCATAGAACAGTAAAATGACAAAATGTAGTCATTACAATGTTCCATAGATTACAAACTCCACCTGTAAATCAGTATGCACATGAGAAAGATCCCATTTTGTGTGGGTTTAAAAAAAAAAACAACTCTGTTATAAGGGCCGTGTGATTTCGAAAACGGGCTTTGTGGTCTGAAGATTGTTAATCAACCTGGATACAAAAAGTGGCAGTTCAACAGCGGATCAACGCCAACCGTCAACACAGGACCAAGTGTAGACCACACGACTCTGACTGTAAATGGTGAGTTCTGTGAAATTATTCATTCGTGGACATAAATTATATAAATGATACAATGACAGAATATTGGAAAAAGCTACGGAAACGATGCCTGTACAAATAAACGCTGGGAAAAACTAGCGCCAGCCTTTTTTTTCCGATGTATGTATCATGAAGCGACTAGAATTATCGCTACTCCATCTGGGTAAGAAGTTACCTCATCTTAGTTTACGTTCCAAAATTTTTCCAAGTCATCTTAGAAAAATTGATGGCACCCACTTTTATGAACCTGTTTGGAGAGAGGTATCGTTGGCACAGTTTGCGCATTTGGCTTTAAGAAAACTTAACAGCTTTCTTGCCTCTTTCCACCTAAGTGCTAAAATGGGTACAAAATTCTGCAGAAAATTCTTGATGGTCACCTAACAGCATGTTGGGGTAGCTTACGTGTAACGCATGAGCCTCATGCAATTATGTATTGGTTTTTGCAGGTAGTTATCTATACATAGAAGCATCAGATTTGAATAATGCTAACAAAGCTTCCCTTCAAAGCGATTGGCTAAAGTATGAAGGAACCACGTGTTTGCGATTCTGGTACCATATGTGGGGGCGTCACGTGGGTGACCTAAGTGTGTATGTTATGACTAATGAAACTGTGAAGCATGTTTGGAGTAGATCTGGCAGCGCTGGTCATGAATGGAGATTTGGGCAAGCACCGATACAGTCTGAAGGACGTATCTTTAGGGTAGGATTCTCTATCAATCATATATGCCAGTTATTTCAGCTCATAATGGTCCATACACACTAAGGGTTTTGCTCTAGAGGCAGACTCCAGGGTCATTTTGCACATGAAAGAATGCTGCAGGATCTTGCTGCATGGTATGATCATGCTTGCTGATATTTAACCAGTTTAATATCAGGGAGCGTGAGCCGGGAGCAGAATTCTGCCCCCGCCACAACTTTTTTTATGTGAAATCTTTGGTACACACGAAGGAGCAAAACGACCCTGAGCTACCCTGGAGCCTACTCCCGGAGCAAAACCCTTATAGTGTGTCGTGATAGGCGTTAACTCGTATACTGATTATGTATCACGCTTAGTATCAAGTACAGATGATATAGATTTGCTTAAGTTTCCAAGTTAGAGTTCACGATTGTACAAAGTTTTCAAAAGACAGGGTTCGTGCAAGTCCTCAAACTCCTTGAAAAGTCCTGGAATTTAGAGTTGCCAAAAAGTCTTTGAAGCTCCTTGAAAATTGAAATAATTTCGGATTGTCAAAAACTCTTGTTAGTAAACATGTTCGCAACATTTTAAAAGCGAAAAAATAACTTTTAACATGACAGATATGTTCTAACTTTTCGTGTATTCATTGCTCCTTGAGATTGGTCAATTTAAAAATTGAATACTCCTTGAAAAGTCCTGGAATCTTTTCTTGTGAATCTAGCACAAACCCTGAAAACACGTTTTCCTTGAAAATCTTTTACTTGCCGAGTTTTCTTTCAAGTAGTTCGATTTATGCTCGTGTAGACGACACGTGACATGTCTATCGTACCAGCTTAGCATGCTGCAAATGCACTTGTCCCCTTGTCCCCTTCGAGGAAAACTATGGCACGATGCTAGACTAAATCACTAACTTATTCGTCTTTGTCGTATACGTAGTTTGAAATAAGGTCATTGACTGGTCCTGGTAAAGAAGGCGATGTAGCTATTGATGACATTGATCTCTTGGATCAGCCGTGTGAAACGTTAACCGCACAAAGTGAGTAGGATAGCGTTCCAGGTGGTCTCGCTACGAAGCACGCAAAGGATTATTTGTCAAAGCCAGCAGTTCCTAATACCAGGACCGGCACAATCTCTCAACAATTCCATTGGAACGACAAATAAACCTCGAAAACCTCGAAAACAAAACATAACTATGAGATTATGATAAAACTTCTACTTTCTTTTGTAAAATTTCATCTCGAAAGACGCCATTTTTAAAATGATAATGAAACTTTTCACAATGCGACAAAAATGATTCTGATTGACTAAAACTAGCCGGAAGTACGCTTGCAAGATCACCTGGTTATTCTCCTGCAAGTAAATCGAATGGGGGGGGGGGTTAGCAACAAAAATATCTTGCGTAGAATTTGCTATACACTTTTTCTCGAGTTTTAGGAAAGGCAACATAGTTACACTACTCTTCGGATCTTCTGAGAGTAAAAAAAAAAAAAGGCACAAAATCAATTCTAATAATCTCATGACTTTTATCTTTAAGATCCTTCACTTTCAATTCGCCGATCACCAAAATGTTCGGACAATGTTATCGGATTACTGTACGAATGCACTAAAGCCTGGTTCACACTATAGCGACGCAAGCATAAGCGCAAGCAACATACGCAGACTCAGTAGTGTACAGCTCGTTAACGGTGCTTGTCTTTTTTCACACCTAGGTGATAAATGCAATACTGAGTTTGCGTATGTTGTTTGCGCTTATGCGTGCGTCGCTAGTGTGAACCAGGCTTTAGTGATTTCGCTACAGCAATCAGGTTACAATGTCCGAAAGTTTCGGAGACCGTAAGACAAGGTATACCACGTGACGGGCCAATCGGTGAATGGTGCAACTGCTTTTAATTATCCACAGTTAATCCAAACTGTCACTTCATGAAAGGTTTCTGCCAATGGCAAAGCAACGGCGGTTGGGAAGTAGATTCGTCACGTGTCTTTTCCAATATCCCGTTTCGTAAGTGTGATTAATCCTTTTTTTATTTTTGAGTGCTGTGGGCTTTGGGAACTGCTCCATCCAACTGGCAAGTTATTTGATCTATTTTAGAGATGAAAGCTTCCAATCAAACCAGCTCGAGCGTGCACCCATAATCTCTTAATGATCTCGTTATTCGAGTATTATGTTGATTATATTAATTTTTCTCTCTGAATTTTTATCAATAAAACTTCAAAATTAATCCACACTCTAATTCTGAGAAACCAAGTAATAGTTGTATACACTTCATACTGGGCTTTCTGTGGAGTTTTTCTCCCTAGACATAACAGTATTGTTGAAAAATCCAATCAGAATTCGATACTGAAGATTCGAGTAGAAAATTGACGCTTAAGTTTGGATTCTTCTATGTTATCAAAACTCAGAGCGAATCATGATAAATTCAATATTCAAATAATAAAACAAGGAACAAGGTTTGCACGCTTGAGCGGGTTTGACTTTAAAGAGGTTTATAAAAAGGGTTATTTGCAGAGCACCCTTATGCGCATGGTCAAGAAAAGTTTTCCATTTACGTGGATTGAAAAAAAGAAAGAAAAAAGAAAAAAAACATTTATCACAAACGGAATCAGACTCCCTCTTTTTCCAACGAATGGGCCTGCAGCGTCACCAGCAAGCAATCAATTGCCGGATTTCATACCGTGAGAGACTGGGACTCAAACAGGACAGGAAGTACTTCATGTAAGTCGCTCTTTGCTGTAAACACAATAAAGGAACGATATAAGGACCATACATGAAGTAGCAACCTATGCGGACAAGCTGAAAAAGTCGACATTTAAAGTGAGAACTTTGTCGACAAAAGCTGCGTAAAAAACAAGGTATAAAGCCGAGTGTTAATGATAACTGTCAGTCATACTGACAACAGAAAAGAAAAGAACAAACAGTCGTTTACATGCATTTCTTGAATGTGAGTGCCAGTCTCTCACGGTATGAAATCCGGCAATGAATCTCAAAGCCAAATTTCTTTCTTCTAGGTCAAGGAATAGTTCAAACAAATCTAGAATTCACAGGAATACCAGAGATGCATAGCCCATCTCTGGATTTCCATAACGGTTACAAATGTCTACGGTTCTGGTTTCATATCGGCACCACCAATGGAATACGCCTTGGGACTCTGAAGCTCTACACATTGTATTCAAACAAGTCACGTTCACTTGTTTGGAGTACAAACAAAGTAACAAGAAGCTGGACTTATGTGCAACTTCAACTGACAAAAACCTCTGGGAACAGGGTAAATTGCATTCAGAAGCTTTTGACTGGGCGTTTCACTGAAGTTAGTGCTTAGACATCAGTGACATCAGTGACATCAGTGACATCAGTGACATCAGTGTTAGAAAATAGCATTCATACGCTCACTGCTGCATTTTATTCTTTTTCAATGGCTTTTGTAGCCTTTTTTATAACCATAATAAAAAGAGCAGCCTATCACATCACTGTGTCATTAATAAACACTTTGGAAGTGCTTGAGCGTGCCTGAAGTTGTTCTGATTTATTTTCTCGTTCTCTAATGACTCCTAGCGTGTTTATACCACAGTATACACGTATTTAAAAACATTGTCCCGACCAAGAGCGACAAGCAACAAGCCAAGACCGTGAGGGATGTCGGTACTTTTCAATTGCAATGGAATACATTCACTGTGGGAGGTTGCATGCACAATGAATATGCATATCTGTCAATCTGTCATATACTTTTATTTTACAGTTGCTATTTACAACGAGTATGCCATTCAAGAGAATAAAACAGTTAATTGCCCTGGATGATATCATTTTAACCAAAGAAGACTGTCAGCCAATTACCTCTTTTAACGGTAATTATGTATTAGCATACTCCGTTTTCCATGCATTGATTGTGCTCTCATTGACGTTAGTTAACTCACAAAAAAAAAGGCTCAAAACTCAAATAGAATAATGAGTGCTGAACTGTATGATTCTTTTTTTAAAAAAGAAAGCTAGGCTAACGTTACAAGATTTTTCTGCTGTAAGCTTACATTATAAAAGGTGTGGTCTAGTTCGCATCAGCAAAGGAAACGATTTATGACTTTCCCTCCTTTCATTTCATGCACAGAAAAATGTCTGCAGCGAACAACATCCAATGACTGTTGCGTATTTCCATTCGTATACAAGAACAAATGTTACATGTCTTGTATTGGAGATGGTGCTGAAAGACTCTGGTGTAGTATAACTGATAACTATGACCGTGACAAGATGTGGGGCAGCTGCCATGAAGGTAAACTTATATTAGACTTACACGAGCCTTGAGGTCGATCCAGGAGGTTTTAAAGAGGGCTCAATTAGAAATTAAAAGTCTTGTCATAAGAAGGGATCGGGGAGGAGAGGGAGAAAGAAAAGTGATCGGAATAGTTTTGCCTCTTGGGTCCCTCCCTCAATCGAGTGCCTGTGAGCTAAAACCATACTGTGGCCATGGAAATGCTTATAACAATCTACATACAGGTTGTTGTAAAGCGTTTCAGGGCGAACAAAATAAAAGCCACTCTTTTATATCCATCGCAAGGGCAATATATCAAATACTTGGGCCATGTCTGCAGATTAAGAAATTGGGCCATACAGAAGCAAATTCTATTTGATCTAAGAACACCTAATAAAGTCTGGAGTAGAGCTGAAAAGATACTTGGCGTGGATAAAATCCAAGCTAGGCGTGAAATGATGGATAAAACAGGATTTCTGCGACTGATGGATGCCAATCTACCCCCATCAGGAGCGCCCCAAGGCCAGAAATGCGCCAAGCGGGAAAAATGATGATGATGATGCAAGATGTAATATGAACCTCTCGCAGCAATTCCTAAAGCAGTTCAATTAAGAGAACAGAACACTAAAGTATTCTCAGAAGAGTCACTCTTAATTGTGCTTTTTTGTGCATTGCTGTTAGATCTCCATAAAATAATATCTGCAGATCCGCTTATTTTAGATATTTTTTTTCTAAACGGCTCAATTGTTACTCTCTTGAGGTTTATCTCTTTCTTTTTTGATAACACCTCTAAAGTTACACTATTATGGTACAATTTCATGGCCCTCTGCTAAAACCCAATTGCATGTAACTAAACTTGTAAGGACATTGTATGTGTTTTCTATGCATGTTCTGCATGATACTAGTATTAACCTGTAACTAACAAATTTTAAATGTGATTTACTTTTCGAGTTTGTTTTCTTTAAGTTTACCATTAATTTTGATTAACCTGCATGCATCAAATAACACTGCATGTGTTTCTTTTATTTTAGACAGAACTAAAGTAAAAGGTGAGATTCATCGTTATTTGGAATTCGTAATTTAACCTTTAAAAGATTAATTTTTATTTTATTCCCCGTTTCATCCCTCTCGTAGCATTAGCCGAGTTCTAGATTAGGGTTAAATTGTATTTTGGTGTCAGTGTTACAAGGGCAAACAATTGAATTATTCAAAGACTGCATTAAATGTCGAGTATGCACATGAAGGAGAAAATGGCCGCCAACTTTTATTTGATGGCCATCGCTATTACTAATGTCTAATGTTTTTCTAGGAAAGCTACAATTTAAAAAATTGGGAAGTGACAAGAATATGCTATGGCAAAAGTATTTCCCAACTCGCTACTAAGCAACTACATCTACTTTATGTTTTCCAGGCTCAGGTCCTGCAGTGGATGAACCGTGTGTTGTTCGCACTTCTCAGGGTCCTTGTTGCACTTTTCCCTTCATTTACCGAGGGCGGTCATACCAGAAATGCATAACGTATTTTCATTTTGGACCTTGGTGTTCGTTGACAGGAAACTACGACAGGGATTTGCTGTGGGGGGACTGCTTGATACTAGGCTCCCTTAGATACAGACGGGGTATATAGACTTTATTCACTTGTGAATAAAGGCTCGGACACACGATGCGACATTGCCTGCAACGTTACTTGTCACGGATAAATTGCACCAGGTGTCCACCCATGCAACTGTTGCGCGCGACGTCGCAGAAGTAGAAACAAGTTCTACTTTCACGAGTGGACACACGATTCCCCTGTTGAAAGCAGGCAACGTCGCATCGTGTGTCCAAGACTCAATGTTCAGTTTTCACATTTCAGACCACATGACATTCCTTTGGTTGAGGGTCATCCCTATTAATTGTACTTTGTTAATCATTACTTGTGAACAACGAAATGCTACTCAATGGAATGACACGTGATCTCTGAAATGGGAAAGCTCACGTCCAAGCGAATAAGAAGTATTGAAATCCAAAAAAATATTACAAAAAGTTTATCAAATTTTTGGAGACTTCTTGGAATTAGGAACTCAAAGTAGTGCGACTAGCCAATTATTTCCTCTTGGAATAGCTGATTTTCTTAGCTACCATATTGATATGGATGAAATTACCAGAAGATTTGCAATGAATTGTTTCGTTATGTCATCCAAATGGCGGCCTTTATTTGGAGCCAGCCCGCACCAGATCGGAAGGAGTTTCGTGATAGGTTTGTAAAACAATAGATATATTCCAAAAAATAGAACTAAACCTAACCTAACAAAATCGGGAGCAATAAAAAGCAGCTATCGATTGGTACGGTATTACTCTTTATTTGATTGTAAAGCACCTAATTACAATCGCATTTCCTTGTAAAATATTTTTTAATTTCAGTTGTGAATTCAAAGGAGTGCAAAAAGAAGACAACTGATGGGCGTTGTTGCGTCTTTCCATTCATTTACCGTGGCAAGAAGTATTTCAAATGTGTAACATTTCGACATGATAGACCCTGGTGTTCTCTGACACCTAGTTATGACAAGCACAAAACCTGGGGTAGCTGTTCGGGCTATCGTAAGTAAATCGAATGTGTACAAATGAACCTTTCCCGAATTCGCTTGCACGAAACAATGATTCCAAATCGAGACTGAACTTGATTCTTTTGTTTAATCAAGGCCAATTTCGACTTAAAACCATTGTTTCGTGATCATCCAAGCGATTTCGGGAAAGGTATATTCGAGTATAATAAACCTTTTTGGTTTGGACCTAATGTTTTCCCATTTCAGACCACGTATTATTCTCTTGAGTATTGTTTCTTTATATCTTGGTAAAGCTTGAGAAGATACGTTAAATGGACGAGCTTCGAACAAAGGATCTTATTTACAAAGGATTGACACATGGTCTGAATGGGGAACATTACGCCTAATCTAGAAATGTCAGTTACGTAAGCTAACAATATAATAATATTTATCTAAAGACCCTTTTAATAATTCCCGACGCCATTTTGAATAACTTATCGGTGACGTCAAACGCGGATAGATCGAGTTTCAAAACGCCTTTGTTTGCCCCTGGACATCCCATAATATTGAGATTTAAACAATGAAAAATTAATATATTCAAGATAGCCCCTCTATTAGTAAAAAGGTCTATTTGTTGGACGTCACCGATAAGTTATTCAAAATGGCGTCGGGAATTATTATTATTAAAAGGGTCTATACCGCGCGAATTCAACAAATGTTTTCAAATGCGCCTTACAAAACAAAATTAAATAACAACAAAATAATAAAATTAACTAATTGACTAATAACTAATAACTATAATTAATGAATAATTAAGAATCTATTATGATATTCTATTGAAAAGTTTACGCTTAAAATTAAACTCTTACCTAAATTAACTATGTGTAAAACTATATATACACCTACTTGCAAGAAGGTTGTCATAGGAAAAAAAGAACATTTGTAGTTTAGTGGGATAGGAATAAATTAAAATGACAAAAGAAGATCACTGAAGCTGAACTCTTTCTTTTGTCTTCGGAGTTAAGCTTCAATGATCTTCTTTTGTCTTATAATTTATTCCTTTCTCACTAAATTACTAAAGCTCTTTTTTCCTATGACAACCTTTTCGCAAGTAGGTGTATCTAATATTTTCTAATATATAAATAAAAACAATGTATATATGCATATATGTAAAAGTATTAAACAAAAAAACAAATTGACAAACTTACAGTATTTCATTTTATTTTTGTATATTTCTATTGCTCAACGAATTATCGAATGAAAATATCGTTTTATACACGATAATGCCTGGGTGCCAAGCTCTCCGCAAGAAGCAGATAACAAACTAAGTATTGATGTGGTTTTGTTTCAGCCAACCCTGACAACTGTGCAAGTGTTTATGGGAATAAAGGAAGTCCATCATGGACTGATTTTTCTAGCAGCGATTCCAGCGTCATCTTGTCTACAAGAGCAAACCAAAATCTCACTAGTTTTGAAGATACAGTAAATATCTCACTTGGCCAACAGCAAGGTCCAGATTGAATTCTGTTTCTTTGAGTGTATACATAAAATTTGTTTAGAATCAAAAAATATATCTATATATCTGAAGAAACACGTCTGTTTAGAAAGAACTGATGTATTCACTGGTTTCTCATTCTCGATTTTGAGAAGCACTTTCCATAAATACAACGGCGTGTTATCCTTCACTGCACATGAAAACTATTTTGTTCGTACAAATTTGATGCAAATGAGCGAAAACGAAATGCTTTATGTGTTGTAAGAAAGCAGCGTGTAGTCATAGCTCTGACCGGCTAAATGTGCGCCATAATATGCTTGACATTGTTTTCAATCACAGACTACACGTTACAGACTACAGACTACAGGTTACCTAACGCTTTAGCTGCAACATGACGGTTGTGATGTCACTCATATGTAAACCACGTACAATAGCTCCATAACTAAAATTCTGACTTTTGCTCTTTAGATTTTATCAAAGCTGGTCTTTTCGAAGTTTCCTTCAACGAATCATTTCCGAGTGTATTGGTACAAAATACGCCTGATTTGAGCTCATTCACTGCCTGTGCGTGGATCAAAACACGTGACCAACTTGAGAGAGGGAGGATCTTTCATTACATCTATGACTGCGACAACAGAAAAAATGTCACTGGCTTTGGTTTATTCAACCATCACAGGCTCAGGGTCAGAATCAGTACTTTTGATAAGTAAGTATACCACAAAATACTTCTGCAATTCCCCCTGACATCCAATGACAACTTCTCTATACAACTGCTTGCTTGGCTTGCAGTTAGTCCAAGAGGATAGAATAATGCGCCATCATGTTGAATGACATAACAAAAGAAAGCAGATGAAAAGCATTTAAAAAAAAAAAAAAAGATTACATTCTTCCAACATGGTGGCTATGACTTCACAAGAAATCCAGAACATTAATTTCGGTGCACCCTAATAAAAGAATTCCAATGCAATACTTTGCAGCAAAATAAGCTAGCTAGAACCTTGGGTTTTCAAAGCGGGCCTATGACATACCTGGCCTTTAAAATAAAGTTACCTTCAAGCTTTTTTGAGAAAATTGGTGCATCAAAAGTGCATCGATCTAAAAAAAGGACATCCAGCATCTAGTCATGTATTGCCTATAGAACCCTTTATTAGAAGTAAAAGCAATGTACTTCCAACTCACATGGAATATGCTCTTCTATTTGAAAGAAATACCACTGCATCTGTAAATGATGGCCACTGGCATCACTTGTGCCTTGTCTGGAACTCTAAAGGTGGCGTTTATCAAATGTATAAAGATGGCTCGTTCGTAGATCAAAGGCATGACATCCATGGCTTAAAGAAAATACCAGGTAAAAGAATAAAGGGACTGGCTGCATAGGTAGCAGCTTGAATTCGAGAGTTTTGAGTAATAAACTGCACACTAATATGTGAAGAGAAGGGAGAGGTTCAAGGAGTTGGGAGCCCTTACATTTTGTGATGTGTTTTCTGTGAACAAATTGATATTGATCAGGATTTTCTTCTCACCCACAAGTCCTGAATCTGCCTTTGGATTTGTAATTCCCGATGACGTTGTGGCACAATCTGCTTGCGTTTCGAGCTCTTTCTATTCAAGTTGAAAAAGGTGTCGAGAAATTTGTAATGACTAATTTTTGAGACTTGCATTAACTGTTGCACCCTGAAGAACCTATTAATTCGTAAAATGTAAAAGTGTATAATGCAACGCCAATGCTAGTAAATTCAGTACATAATCGTGCAAACGTCTTTTGCATTTTTGCAACGTCCTACAAAGTATTTTGTTTTTGCAACGAGCCAACGCCTTTTGCGTTTTTGCAGCAGTCGTAAAGGCAACAGTTGAGAATTAGTCTATTATCTTTAAAAACAAATACTTTCTTGCTGTCGTTCAAAGAGAAATTTTCCTGCACATTATCCTTTTAAATGGAAGCAATTTACAACATTTGGCTGTTTTGCAGGAGGTGGTAGTCTGTTAATTGGTGGTGCTGGATTCCATGGTAGCATGAGTGGTTTGAACATATGGAGTTTACCAATGGGACGCGACGAAATAAAGTATCGAGCAGTTGGTTGCAACATCGAAAAGGGTGACATCAATTCTTGGCCTGATCTGAGAAGGATTTTGGTTCTGTTTTCTAAACTAACCAGTCCTCCATCATGTCTCGATATAAACGGTAAGGATGATTATTGATATTGTTAAGTCAGCATCTGAGTATGATATTAAAATGCAGCCCGTTATCTTCCACTGACAATGATTGTAAAGCGCATTGAGAGCGTAAAATGCGCTATATTAGTACCCCAATTATTATCATTATATTTCTTTTCCACTTGGATAATGAACTTTGTGGTCAAAGATTGAAAAGTAATCGCCAAAGTTTACTAGTTTGGATCGTGTTCATTTTGAGGATGCCATTTACTGAGTTATATGATGTTTTAAAATTGTTAAATATTGTATGAAATGGATATTTCAGTTGATCTTTTCGTTACAGTAAAGGTTGCTCAAAATCTGTGGACACTAAAATCGCACAGTAACTGTGAAAGACAATCGTCTAGAAATAAGATTTACTGCACACATACACTTACTTACTCTACCAATCACTTAACCACCCAACTACGACATAAGAATACACCGAATTGCAAAAATGTTGCCACATCGAAATCAACTAAGCTTTAGCAAATTAGTAAATTTACCAATTATGAATAAATTATCACTGACTTTAGGCTCGGGTGACAGTGGAATAGACCTTATTCGCTTGGGCGTAATGTTTTCCCAATTCAGACCTCTTGGGAATACGATTCTTTGAGGTTTATCCATATTAATGTATCTTTTCGAGCGTTACCATTAAACAAAGGAAAAAGTCCCAAAGGAATGACACGTGACCTGTATTGGAAAACAAATACGCCCAAGCGAATACGGTCTATTGTCACCAAATCAGACACTACTAAGAAATACAAGGCAGCTCGAATTCATTATTAGTGGAGTTTTGTAGTTTGCCATTGATGTGCAAGCTAAAGGAGCTTACTGGACTGTAGTGACAATTTATTCCTAATTGGTAAATTTACCAATTTCCTAAAGTGTTATAGTTTTATTTTTATATGACAACGTTTTGCAAATAGGTGTAACACTAAATGCTTTCAAACGCTTGTGGACGTTTTGAATGTTTTTGTTTCATTGACTTTTCTTTCAAAGGCGAAGGTTTTAATATTATAAAGAACAGAACCACTTCCTATATGGTAGATGCCCGGCTTAGAAGTAACAGCACACTTAGAGTCAGACTCGATGATGGGAATACACAGAAAACTGGCATGTGTATTAGATTTCGTTACCGATTGATAGGCAAGGCTGCTATGTCCCTAAAGATATATAAAAGTGAATCAGTCAATACCATTGACACCAAGCAACATCTTCAGTGGGTTTCCTCTAAGCGTCAAGTGCCTGGATGGTTATTTGGAAGTGTTTCTATGACAACGTTACGTCCTTTTACGGTATCGATCTAATCAAATCTACTATAGCCTTTAATAAAGCATTTTGTTGGGATGATCGAAAAAACATTTGAAGTGAAAAGCTTAAAGATTCCCACTTCTCACTATACCTCTCGTTATTCTATTCGGCTTTTATCTCCTGTTCTTCGAACATCCCAAGTGTTGATAAAACAGCATAGAGCATTCAAAAAAGCATCCTAAAAAGCTTTTACAAATTTATAAGGAAAAAACTTTCCCAAAAGCTTTCATTAAATTATAACATGATATACTTCAATGAAAACCATGTTTAGATGCTCTTATATCATATGTTTTTTAACCAATCAGAGCGCGCGTTATAACATGGTTATTTCATAAATTAATCTACATATGAAGGCAAACAAATCTTAAGATATTCCTTCATATATAGGTCGTCGCCAAAGGCATTTTTGGAAGTGGACGAGGTGCTGTTGGAATAGCGGGATATTTCATCAAACCGGGTTATTGTTCTGAATTCACTTTGGATGAAGAGAGAGGTAAACGAAAATATGTTATCAACTTGATTGATTGATTGATTGATTGATTGATTGATTTTTTTATGTTGCTGAAATGCCAAGCCAGCGGCTTTCAAGCCAGAGGGAGCGAAAAAATACATAAAAATTGTCTTTCAGTAAAGACTGAATTGCATTGTAGAGGATTTGTAATGGCGATTTCACATGTCAAAAACAGCAAACCTAAGGTTTACTTGTTTCAAAAAATAGGAAGACTTCCGTTTTAAGTTCTTTTGTGTGGTCAAAAATTTTGTTTTTCAAACCGTTGTTCGTCTGATTTAAAAAGTGAGGAGATTCGAACAATACTGAATTTTAAAAACAACAGCCTTTTTTAAACCATTAAAAATGAAACAATTTGTGCTAAACCTTTTTTCAGCTTGCCAACTCAACATGACAAACCAGTCAGGGGGTTTTTCTTCTCCTTTTTATCCTGACCCATATCCAAGCGACATAGACTGTAGATGGCAAATATCCAGACCTCCTGGGCAAGTTATTCACCTGAGTATCCACTCCTTTCAGCTTGAGAACAGCCAGAGTTGCACAAAAGATTACGTCACAGTGCACGATGGTTGGCATGGTGATAGGAAGAGTCTTGGGAAATTTTGCGGAGATAATTTCCCATTGTTTCTCGAAACTTCGTCAAGTCATCTCATTGTAGTTTTCAAGACCGACGAGTTAGGTGGAACTTCTGGATTTAATATATCCTATACTTCTCACAGTAAGTAGAGTATTTGTGCTTGTTTATGTAGAGGAGGTAGTCTGGCAAGGTTTAGTATTCAATAAGCCAAAGAGAAAGCATAAGCTAGCTGGAATTGTCGTGAAAGCGATAGTGATACTATACTCAGGTGAACTTGCTGATAGCTGTCAGCCTCCAATGCCCTTTTAATCTCCCAGAATTGGGAGAGAGTTAAGTGTAAAAACATTACTGACAGGGGCGGATCCAGGATTTTGTTCAGGGAGGGGTGCAGGGCACAAAGTCAGCCCGGGGTGGGGGGTGCAACCCTCGGAATCAAAGAAAACATTTCGTATTGGGTATCTTCTAGGACAAAGTTTTGCTCCGAGGGGGGGGTGCGCACCCCCTGCACCCCCCTGGATCCGCTCCTGACTGATACGTGAGATTTCTCTGAGATGGCTGTCCTTACAATGCCCTGTTATACATCTTTCTCTCAGAATTCTTCAGTCTCTGAGAAAGTTGACTGACGTGGGACGTGGTCAGTTTCAGAAAGTGGAAAATGCATCTTGAAAGACTAAGAAACTTTTCTCGAACTCTCTTCAATTTTTGTCCAGTTTTGCAATTCCTTCGAATCTAGATTTGTTTGCAGTGATCGGAAAAAGGCCTTTTAAAATCTCCCCTTCAGGTTGATTGTCGTGGAGTGGATGGAATTGAACTCCACTCTGAATCGACGCATCAGTCATTGACTTTATCCCATTTTCCCTCCAATTGCAGAAGTAACTAAAGATGATTCCGATGTATGCATTGCTGTTGAAGGTATACAGTAGGAAGGTATTTATATTAACTCCAACTAATAAACATTAGTCAACAGCCCTTTTTTTATTTCCTACGCAAGACTGTCCGTCCAGCTGTAGCTGTTCCTTCACTCAAGAAGATCCTAAGCGAATCACAGTGGTTGGAGAAGCGCTCACAGTTATTCCAAGAAAGATGCCACAGAATACTGCAGCATTGTAAGATCTTAAACAATTACTGTTAATGATTGGCAGACGACCTACTAGACCTATTGAACTTTGTTTTCGATTATTCATTTCCAGAATGTTTGGAAGAAATCGCATAACTAAACTGAAAGACAATAGCTTTTCCCAAATGCCTGGTCTTCAGTACATGTAAGTCATGAAAAAGATGGAATGGCGTGGTATGAAAAGAGGAGTTTTTCGTGAACTTCAGTACAGAAAATGTTATGAGAATGCTTGATATATTTTTAATTGTAACTTATATTTCTCTTACTTTCTTTTCAGTGACCTCAGCTATAACCGCATCATGAACCTACAAGGGGTTCCTTTCCAAGGATTGGGTTCTCTGTTAACCTTGTAAGTGTAGGGAAAGATTTTCCCCACGAAAGCGAGAAATTTTCTCGGACCAGATTGAATCCTCAATCAACCATATATCCTTTTATGACATTTTTGAGCTATTGAGGGTTTCCAATCATTCCCAGTAGAACCGAAAGACAAAAGCATGGCGACCATGTTGGTGGTTCAGACTGAAGGGCTTAATAAAAAATGTATTTTCAACGATGTTTTTAGAGAATCCATGACGGCAATTTCTGCTGTCCCCCTTTAAACAAGTCTTTCATAAAACCAAAGGGACTTCAGCTCTTACTACGTTAGTAATAGAATACTGGGAACTACTTTAGTAGCAAATTAAACTGGAAATCTCTAATAAGGAATGAGTTAAATGCGACCAACATGGCCTCGTTCAATAGACCAAATCAGCTAAAACGTGTTGCTATTTACGTCTCCCCCCAATTCAAATCTTTTGGGAATAAGATTCTTTGTCTTATGCATTTTGATATCACATGGAAATGGAATGGAAATTTTTGGAACAAAAGTTCTTATTCCCAGAGGTTTAGAATCGGGTAGACAACGTACACAGCAACGCGTTAGCCAATTTGATCTATTAATTACAGAGTTCAGAACTGGGGGTGTGGCGACATAGATTGATATTTTTACTCAACGATTAATTTTCTTTCAGAAACATGAAGTCAAATTTTATTTCAAGTTTAAAACCTGGAGTATTCAACGGTCTTAATAATCTTCAAAACTTGTTAGTATCTGATTTGCGGACTATATCTACATAAACTGTTTAATTTACTACCGTAAATATCTTGAAATTGCAGTCAGGAGTCATGTATATAAAATTTATCTTGTTTTCTCTGACTTTTTTTGATATTTTTACAAATAGACGTTTCGATCCCTTACACGGATCTTCTTCAGTATAACGATGTTTACACGCGCGCTGGGTTTTGAAATAGCTGGCGCGTAACTACAAGCCTATTTTAGTTAATATACAGACACAAAATTATAATCACACATAAAAATATTATATAAGTATATTATTATATTATATAATTTTTAAATATGCTTTCCCTTTTATAGAGATTTAAGCAATAATCTGTTGGAGGATATTAGGAATGATATATTAGACCCGGCAACAGATTTACAAGTCTTGTAAGTAATTTAATGTGAGTCGTGTATTCTCGATCACTTAAGCCTGGTTCTCACTAGCGACGCAAGCATAAGCGCAAGCAACATACGCAGACTCAGTACTGCATTCATTACCGAGGTGTGAGAAAAGGCAAGCACCGCTAATGAGCAGTACCCTACTGAGTCTGCGTATGTTGCTTGCGCTTATGC
>JAAAQI020175891.1:0-23197 GCA_011800005.2 Stichodactyla mertensii
GAATTCAAAGCAATGCTCGAGAGTTGCAACAATATCCTGTGCATATAATAGTAAATATGGGCTTTATTGAGTGCTTACCCATTATCCCTTTCGGCCTTACCTTCAATGATTCAACCTTTTGAACCTGACAATGTTTTTTCAATTTGGTGTATCCATTCCAGTTACCATTCATAGTATTAATGACTTATCAAGAATTATCTTTAAAATGAACCATTGAAAGTATTCTGTTTTTGTTATATGTTCCAGGTGTACTGAAAGCTGTGGAGAATGTCAACTCTGTTATTGGACCAGCATTGATTTCAAAGGTAAGGAAATGTTTCCAAAAAATAAATGAAGAAAAGCTTGTGCTATAACTAGCTCATGTAGGATATTGTAAATGGCAAGATGTCTGCTGTTTTGCTGGTTTCATTGTTTGATGTTTCATTTGATGTTGGTCATGTACAGAGAATTGGGGGGGGGGGGAGAGTTCACTCATTGCAAAGAAATTTGGCTAACATAGAGGAATTTGCTACGGAAGTGAGTTTGCTACAGAAGTGAGTTGGTTACAGAAGTGTGTCATTTCTTTTGTTCAAACAGGTTTGACTAGAATACACTCCATATGAGGAAGTGTGCATAGTTTTGCTTGGTATTGGTTTTGAAAACATGTTAAACCAGTTTTTTTGTAAAGGCTATATTCTAATCTCAATATTTTGTGAGACAAATTACACTGCAAAGTTGTTAGGCATGGGAATCGTTATTTTTAGCCATGGGAACTGTCGCGTTGTGAATTTCTTCTAATTATGTGGTGCAACAAATTGGTTGCTACACACAATTTAAAAACAAAACCAACTCAATGATCAATCAAATTGAACCCACGAAGAAGATTTCTCATTCAACTTCAGTTGCTAAAATTAATGATTTTCCTCACTCTTACTAAAATACTCCCTTTTAAATCTCATTACTTGGTTGGCACATTAGGATTCGTTTACACTAGGTCTCAATGCCATTACTGATAAATATGACTAGTTTACAGATTGCTTTCCTCATTGAAATGCAATTCTGAGACTTCTGGTCTTGGGTTCTTATTCCAGAATTCTTGTAACAATACCAACCCTTGCCCTCTGGTCTTTTCCTGTCCATGTCTGTGTCCCATCTTTGTCCTGTGTTGTTTATGGGTTTGCTTTCTTGGATTGACACTGTCACTGTACTGTCCTTGTCATTGCTCTTTCCAAGCCAGAGGATTCAGTGATTTTTTTTTAAGTAGTGGGCTCTCTTAAAAAATAGGTGGCTGTGTTCTGCACTAGATTAATTATCTATTGATGTTACTGGTCATAAAATAGCAGGTGGTAAGAGGTGAATTACCTAGTGATCTGCTTTCTATTGAATCCTTTGCCCAACTCTGTCCCTATGCTGTGCTTTTACCATCCCCGTACTGTACATTGGTGACAGTTTTATTTTAAAAAGAGTAACAATTCACTTCTACAGGGTATTGAAGTTACTGACCAAGAGGGAATTGACAATCTTATGCTCCAACTGGATGGCACTGAGAACAAGGGTACAATCATCTGAATCTTTTATATTATCTCTAATCAGTGGTTAACTTTTGAAATAATAACCCTATTTATTTTAAAAGTTAAGCTTTTGCAGTCATTGAAGAAACAAATGTAATGAATTTCACAGGAATTGATGCTCAAAAAAGTTGTAACTATCCACCTTTCTCTTCCTCACTCTGCAAATTTCTGAGCAGTGTGTAATGAGTTTTACCTGTTTGTTTTACAGCTAAGTTAGGAGCGAATGCTATTCTAGGAGTTTCCCTGGCAGTGTGTAAAGCAGGTGCTGTGCACAAGGTAATGTCATACACACATCTCTTGTACTGTCCTTGTTTTGTAAGGGTAACCCTTGTCCCACTACGGATGTCAGCGAACTGCCGAATGGAGACAAAAAAATGTCACGATTAGGTGTCATAGCATTTAAAATTTTACTGTGATGCCTTAAAACATTGATGTTTACCTCTAAATTCCTTCACGGTTTGTGCGTGGGAGAATTGCAAAGTGCACTCAGTTTTAAGGCTAATCTGCTGAAACTTCCAGGGAAAAAACCTGAAGAATTGTGACGTGTTTTTTTGTCTCAGTTCGGCAGTTTGCTGACATCTGTTGTATGATTGGAATGGAAGTCTATTTAGTTTAGTTTAGAGTTTATTTATTCCTGTTCTGTAGGGTGTTCCGTTGTACAAGTATATCTCAGAGCTAGCTGGCAACAGCACTGTAATTCTCCCAGTTCCTGCATTTAATGTCATTAATGGTGGAAGTCATGCTGGCAACAAGCTTGCTATGCAAGAGTTCATGCTCTTGCCCACTGGTTAGTTAGTCTAATGAACTAGCTGTTATCTTTCATATGCATACTGTACCTCTTATTAACCAAGCACATGGGCATACTGCAAGTTATTACCAATAGTTTTTTCCACTGTCTTAGTGTGCTAGCCATAAAATATGGGGAAAAATGAGGTTTGATCCATAACTTATGTATAGACTGAGCAAGCAGGGTTAATAAGATGTTTATTATATGGCAAGGTGAAAACAAAAATAAAGTTGGTGGTCTGTACTATATGTTATGGATTGCACATTGGCCAATGAGTGTGTGAAATTACCTTATTACCTTACCACATAATAATGGCTACAATTGACCCTATGAAAAAGCCTAGCTTTTTGCTAGTAGTCAAATAGTGAACTAAGGAATATTTCCCTCACTACCCCCCTCCTCCCCCCCCCCCCCCCAAGACAGGAACAGTCTGAAAATATTGTTTGCTAATTATTGTTTTCAGGTGCTTCAAGCTTCAGCGAAGCTATGCGAATGGGTTCAGAAATCTATCAGACCTTGAAAAAAGTTATCAAGGGGAAATATGGCATTGACGGTAATTTCACAAAATTTACTTCCCAAGGCATTTTCCAAGGGGTGGGGAGGGTCCAAGGAGGGTATATTGCATAATTTCCTTAAAATATCCATACCTCCCCCATGGAGGAGCATTGGAATTTCCAAGGGGTGAAGAGTTAATGTTAATGTTATAATTATTGTCATTAACATTATGAAAGAGGTTATTAATTTTTTCTAACTATTTTAACTTCAAACTGACTAGAAAAATGTTAATGCAGGTTTTCCTTGCTTTTATTTCTCTTCATTTTTAAGCTACCAATGTTGGAGATGAGGGAGGATTTGCCCCAAACATTCAAGACAACAGAGAAGGTCTTATAACATTCTACCAACAACTTTTTGCTAATCCTTGGTGTTTTTTCAAGTTTTTCCTATCCAATGAAAGCATGGAGAAAGACTTAACATCATATAATACAATGTACTTACAAAAGGCAGGAAAACATCCCCAGGTGTTAGGGAGTGTAACAATCATGCAATATGTAGAACCCATTCCCAGTAAAAAGCGTATAAAAATTCTTTGCAATAGTTGTATCATATGAATGAATTATCACAATAAATAACTGTAAAGAAAGAAATAATGTTCAAGAAAATGACAAAGAATGTGATTATTGCTGGTTTTCATGTGACATCACAGCCACAATCTTGGTTGAACTTAAAAGATATTTTTCTTTGGTTTTGTTTGTTATGTCAACCGACATGGTAGCTTTGCCTTTTTTTTGTTCATTTTCTTGGGAACGATTGCAAACTGACAATAACCCTTATATATTTATCCAGCACTTGAGCTTCTTAAGGTGGCTATTGAGAAATCTGGATACACTGGGAAGATAGACATCGGCATGGATGTTGCGGCATCTGGTTAGTGAATATTTCATAATATCCCTTTGTGTAAGGTGCACTACACTCTTCTATGAGGTTCACTCCACACACACACACACACACTATCCCTGCATATTTTATAGGAGTGGATTTTGTACGAGTGGGAAACACTACACTGTATATGGTAAATTCTTAGATCTACTGTATAGCTGTACTGTACCTTACTGTAATGGTAACAAGTAGTTGTTGTTATTGGAGGATAGAAAGCAATAGAAAGCCATTTCATTGTTGTATACTGAACTGTGTATGTGCTGTAAGTCAATAATATAGTTTTTCTGCTCATACAAAATCTACTCTAATATTTAAGACACACAGCACTCACTCAACTCACACGTTGATTTTTATGGAGGGAGGAAATCCAGAGAACCCACAGAAAACCCTCATGGCAAGGGAGAGAGCAAGACATCTAACAAACTCAATTCATGTGCACTATCTGCAGAGATTCACATTGGTAGAGTGCAAATGTTTTACCACTGGTGCTACCCATGTGTATGGTAATTTTAATTTTAATTTAAAAATGTTAATTTTTTGAATTTCTTCTCTTTCCAGAATTTCACAAGGATGGGAAGTATGACCTGGACTTTAAGAACAAAGACTCTGATGCCAGCAAATGGGTAAGATATCTTCTTTATATGAAGAAATTTATTTGAAATCATACACCATACAATACTCAGGACAGCATAACCTTCTGATAAAGGTAGGGTAGGTTATGCTGTAACTTACAGGTCTGATGAACCACTAATATGTAGCAGTCCCTGCCTTTGCTAAAGTTTTGGTTTTAAATGTATATAGTTATCAAGAAATGCCATTCACTATAATTTCATGAAAATTTTCTTCGAGCATGATACAGGATGATGTAATAGGTCAAACACAGGAAAGAGTGTTTCATCCAGTGTCCAAACATCAAGAAATAGGTTGAAAAAAACAAATCATAGCTGAGTTTTTTTCAAGGTTCTGTTTTACACTAGGTAATTTTCCTTGCAACTTGTCTTATAATTTTGTTGCAGGACAAGCTACACAAGGTATTGTCTAGTGTAACATACCAAAAGTGTCTCACAGTTTTGTTGCTGCAACTATTGTCAGTGAGAACTCAGGAGGACACTTTTGTTACACTAGACAATGTTATGCAGCTTGTTCTCACATAAAAATTGCAAGTAGACAAGTTTTAAGGAAATTGCCTAATGTAACAGCATGTTCAATGACTTGAATATGTTTAGGTAGAGAATGAAACACTCTTCCAAGTGTTTGATCTACCCTCTCAAACCGTGAATTCTAGGAACAAATCAAAACACAAGTTGGCCAAATTTTATGCTAATTAAGATGACATATCCAAACCACCCTCATGGTGGTAATTTACTTTGTTTTCTCCTCATTATTTATGAGTTTGGAAGAGATTTTCCTAACTAACCTGTTTTGTTACTAGGTTACATCTGATGCACTAAGAGATATCTACCTTGATTTCATTAAAGACTACCCTGGTAATTAATTAATTTCATAGATCAGATATCATAGGCAGCTTGCTTACATACTCCACCCTATCACTTACATATATACAGTTGGTTGATGCCGATTCCAGCTGAGCAAACAACCTAAATCACACAAAGCATTGTTGATCAAAACCTGCTGCATCTCACCCTTTGTTTTGAAAATCATTTCTATTCACCTGAACTATCACTCTGATTAAGAGTTTAGACTTTTCAGAAGCTCAAAATTTATTGGATTCAAGTGTCAATAGTTTTCAGGTAGAAAAAAGTACTTGAACATAGGGCTAATAAAATCACAATGAACTGTGGTTGGTTAGAAAATTTAATGTCGCTCGGCAGGTTTGGTTGTTAGAGTTCTTGTTTTCTTCCAGTTAGCATGACCATAATTTCTTTTCACAGTTGTTTCTATTGAAGATGCATTTGACCAGGATCACTGGGATGCGTGGACTGATCTTACTGGAAGAGTTTCCATCCAGATAGTTGGGTATGTTATTATTGAGAGATTTTGTTTGAACTTTTATTGATCATCAGAATTGTGTTTGTGACAGGACTAAATTGTTATTGCCTTTGAGCCAACAAAGCCTTGTTGTAGCTGCTGTGTTATCTTTTAGAGAAGATATCATATGACTGTGAAGAGGTCTTGACATGAACAAGGTCATGAAGTTGTCAAGGCACATTAAAATTCTAGAAAACATCACAGCACGGCATGCATATAGCTCTGATTGTGCTGTGAGCTTATCACAGTCATACTAAATCTGCTGTATTGCTGCTTCAGGTTACTACTACCAACAACAACACAATAGCTTTTTTATAACCACTTTTTGATCTAAAGAATGTTAAATACACACTTTACAAGGCTTCATGTTTGTGAAACAACATGAGTCATTCACTACAGAGCTAAGCTCCAATCTAAGGTGATTGCCTTAAAATTGAATAGGATTTAGAAGTTGATTTTTGCAGAGGGAGGTAAAACATGGTAATTGTATAGAATAGTGCACCCCTTTGACCTGTCGGCCAACAAAAGGTTCGAAGTTGGCTGTGTTGTTGTTGCTGTTGCTCCTGCTGTAATATTGCTGTTGCCATTTTTCTACCTGCTGGAAAAAATTAATAATCTTTCTCTTACAGTGATGATCTAACTGTTACTAACCCAAAGAGGTAAGTACTATAAATTGATTGTTTGTACATATGTATAACATGGAGAATTTACAAATGAGGCCTTTACTGCTGTAAAATCTAAAATCTAGAGTATTGTAAGTCTTAGCTTCTGATGTCTACAGTGTCATCAGAGACGTCTCTGATGATGCCATAGATGGCAAAAGCTAAGACTTACAATACTCTAGATTTTAGATTTTACAGCAGTAAAGGCCTCATTTGTAAATTCTGCATGTTACCACAACATACTGCTGAAAAATAACTTCTCCAGATTCACACACATGTATGTGAAATGTTGAAAGTGCCTGGAAACTATCTGACAATATTCTCAGTTTTGATTCTACATGGGGTCAACTGTTGAATGACCCCAAAAAAACTTTTTACAGTAGTTTGAGTGCTGCATCTCTAATTTATAAAGGTTTATCCTAGTCATATCCTATTGACTGTGACAAGCACAAGGGCTGTACTGTAAGTTATGGAACTGAGTTTTTCCATTGCTTATGGCCCAAGGGTAAAGTGTGTGGGCCAGAAAAAGTGGGGGGAAACAAGGTTCCATATCTTATGTATAACTTACTGAGCAACTGAAGTAATTAGATGTGAAAGTACCTTGTCATATGAAAAGGATTCTTATTTCCCAAGTTAATCACCCAATTATAAATAAAAATTCCTAATATTGTGGCAAAATGTTTTATTCAACACAGAATTGCAACTGCCATTGAAAAGAAGGCATGCAACTGTCTCTTACTGAAGGTCAACCAGATTGGCTCTGTCACAGAATCCATTAATGCGTAAGTGACAATGACTCAATCATCAACTAGTTTCTAGTATTTTGTAGGATGGAGTAATGATTCAACAAGATGAGATCAATGCTTCCCTGTTGATGGACTATCAAGTCCAAAGGCTCAGAATGAGCTCAAAATCTAGGTTGTCAAGGCACTTAACTGATTGAATACTCTATATTTTTTATTTCAAACCTGACTAAATTGTTGGTTTCTCATCATTCTACATCAGCTGCAAGCTTGCACAGAGTAATGGCTGGGGGGTCATGGTCAGCCATCGCAGTGGTGAAACTGAAGACACCTTTATTGCAGACTTGGTGGTTGGACTGTGTGCAGGACAGGTAAGTTAGTAAACATTGTAACTACCATGTTGTTGGAAGTCAAAATAGGGTATTTTGTTATGTTACAAGACTTAGTGTGACACACACAAACATGACCAACGATAATGTATTTGTATACTTTTATGCATGGACTTTGTGTGTTAAATGGACACATTTCAGTGAGAAGCTGTCTGGTTTTACCAAATAAGGTAATATACCCATAATTACCAATAAATCCATACACAAAAATATTATACAAATACATAGAAGTGGTCATACATATACTTTTGTACGTCATGCTGTAAGACTTTAACTGAAAACTGATCCACCAAGAAAAAGGTATCTGTTAGAGCATAAACTAGTATTTACTGCAAACCAATAAAAGGTGCTTATTATTAAAACATCACTAACTGCTAACATCACTAGTACTTGTAAACTGCATGGTTGCAATAGAGTCTCCTAAATTAATTTGTAAATTAACAAGTACTGCTGTAAGTATCTGTTCTGTCTCAGGAGGATGGGGAAACCTTTACTTTACTAATTTAACTATACAGTATACACATTTACCTGTAAAAGTTAAACCGCAAGCATTTGGCCCTGGTGTGGCTTGTGTTCTCAGACTGAGAATAGTATAATCCAGGATAATCCAGTATTAATAATAACTTTCCTTTGTTCCTGTAGATCAAGACTGGTGCACCTGCTAGGTCTGAGAGGCTTGCCAAGTACAACCAACTGCTAAGGTACTTAAAACAGTTGACAGAAGAATTTGTTTGGTAGTGTTTAATAAACGAGCAGGAGTGTTTTATCAGGTTTTAAAACCACGAGGCATAGCCGAGTGGTTTTAGACCTGATAAAACACGATCTGCGAGTTTATTGAACGGCTTCAAACACGTCACATAAATAAGTTCAAGTATTTCACGATATTTTGATAAAAAGTGCAAAAGAAAAGCAAAATTATAGTTTGATGAAAACTTTTACATCACGGGCATGCGCACTGTACAGAAAATGCCTCCCACATGGAAAAGAATGTTTGGAAAACGTAAGGTTGATATCAGTTTTGTCCAGTGAAAGGTGCGTCAGGGTGCTTGCTCAAAGGCTCTGGTTGGTATTGGGCTTGCTTACTAAGCAATTCCCATTCCGTTAATTCCATCTTCAGCCACCCAGATCGCAACAGTTCTTGTAAGAACCTTTATATAAAGATTCACTCTCATTAGTATTCTTTATATAAAGGTTCACTCTCATTAGTATTCTTTATATAAAGAATACTAATGAGGAAGACTTTACCGGGTTTAAAGCCTCATGCATGTGACTGATTTGAGGCTTTTGATAGGCCCAAATGCTCATTAATTATTCATGAGTGTTTGAAAATGTGAATAAAATATTAATACTCAATGTTTATGATGTTAATAAGATGTTTATTATATATATGTATATATAATATAGCAAGGCCCACACAAAAATGAGGTTGGTCCATACCATACATTAAGGATAACAAATTATGCATAATAAAAAGCAATATTGTAGATCCAACCTTTGCAACTTGCAGTTTCATGTGTCAAAAGTTATATTTTCATATCATTAGCTCAACTCTTGTGTTTCATCATTTTACTTCAGGATTGAAGAAGAACTTGGTGCAGATGCTAAGTTTGCAGGAAAAAACTTCAGACATCCTCTTAAATAAAATAGCATACAACAACAACAACAACAAAACAAACTGTGTGGAAAAGAGTGTCTATTGTTTAGCCTTCTCTAAAGGTGTCTCTAGAAACTTCCAAGGATGGATTGAATGATTGGAGCCCAGACAGGCTAGAATGTTATTCATCGTAATTTACAGTCTGGCGAGTTTCTTGCCCCTAGGTGTTACGTTTGAGAGAATCTTTATGCAGATTAAAGTGGACATGTTTTAACATGTTTTTATCAGTTAGAACAGATATATATTTTGGATAGTATTCTGGTTTGTCTGGGAAAACCTTAGTCCTTTTAAGACAAATAAAGGTGGTGTAATGATTTAGGCAGTACAATCTCTATTGTCAGTGTTAATATTAAAATGTCCAATAAATTATGAAAAAGTGTTTATATTTTACATCGTAACTTTTCATATAACTAGCATGTGCTTGAGATGGTCTTTTATGTAAGAGACATTAGGTATTTGATTAGGCCATTGCTGTTGCTATCCCCTAACCTCCCATCCCCATGATTTGAATAGAACATTGGGAAATCCTGGTGATGAGAATTAATAGGCCATTTCTGACTTCTTGAAAATGATGCATCATCATCATCTTTTCTTCGTTCACAGTGCACTTGTAAAAATAAACTTTTATGCAACAGAAAAAGTCAAATGTCAGTCGTTTCATGCCATCAAGCATGATTTGGCATGAAGCCTGGCCTTCGTTAATCATTTTCAGGAACTCAGAAGTGGGCTATTAAATGGAAATCCTGGAGATGGATAAAAAAATGAAGGAATGGTTTAGTCTAGTAGCTCAAAGCATTCACCATTTTGATCAATAGTGATTATATTAGGAACACATGCAATTTTAACAAAATGCAATAAAAAAATTGGAGTTTTAGAGTAAAGGGAATAGATAAAAATGACTAAATGAGATGGAAGAGAAATTAGGTAAAATTTTCTAATTTATTGTGAAACTTGGGTCCATTAACTTTGTTCAGAATGTTTTCTTGAGCAGTGCTAGTGCATACACTAGACAGTGGTGTTATTTAGCTAAAATGTTTCACTTGGAAGGAGAAGACAAAAAAGAAAAGAGGAACAAAATGGGAAATTCCTATTCTTTCCTCCAATCCACATTTTCATTGCTTGGCATAAATGGTTGAACTAACTAAAAAAGAACCCTTTAATATGAGAAAAAGGAAAAGGAAAAAGCCAAGTAGAAATTTTCAGGCCACACAAATATGTGTTGTCCATTTTAAATTTCAATTCATTTTTTAGATTAAAATAATCATGATACATAAAAAATTATTTGAAAAAGACTACAAGAAGATGTACAATCCTTGCTTCTGGTTTAATTCCCTTGTTATCTAGAGAATATTTGTGGTAATGTATCTTTCTATATGATTTTAAACTGTGGGAAAAAGGTAAAGAATGAACAGAAAAAAAAAAAACAAAAAAAAAAAAAGACAGAAAAGAAAAATTTTCAAAAAGGCATAAAAAGGAGTCCAGTTAATCCTTACTGTATTTTTAGTTAACATGAAAAAGACAGTGCTTTTATATTTTTTACAAAAGGAAATTATAGACAAGATTATTTTTAACATTTCGATGCCAGCATCATTTTCAAGAGTGTGACAAGACTTCTTACAAACACTATGATGAAAATGATGCTAGAGAGTCATCAAAAACCTTATTGTTCTTGTTAATTTCGTTTTAAAATCCTTTAAGAAAAAATGCCTAAATTATATTATTTCAAAATTCACATTAAAAAATTCTTCAAAAAAAAATGCCCGGCTAGTTCCAGCTTCCTCTCAGCGACGTCAACATGTAGATATATATATATATGTGTGTGTGTGTGTGTGTGTGTATAAGAGATGTATATATTAAAGATATATGTATATGTATAGGGTATGCGGGGTGGCCCAAGGCAGGCAGGGGCTGGTTATAATACTGTTGTATAATGTGGTGTATGAGTGTGGGGGCAATCCTTTGCAATCTATCAAAGAGACCACTCCCAGTACAAACCAGACCAGGGCAAAGCTAATGCCACGGCTAAAAATCTGCTTTAAACCAGCCCAAAACATCTCTCTCTTGGATTATTGAGTGGCGCTGACTATCAAGAAAAGCCTAACGCTCTGCCAGACTCGTTGGATTGGAGTTTGAGCGAGTGTTAGTTCAGCGAGGAGTGTTATTCTCTGCAGCAACGGTCGTCTTTGATTCTTCGTTTTCAACATAGCGTTGACTTGGTTTTTTGAACTCAACTGGTCACAATGAGTGAGTTAGAACAGCTTCGACAGGAGGCAGAGGCTTTGAAGAGCCAAATTCGGGTGAGTGAAAGTTGATTCTTGATAAGAAAAAGGGTTGAAAGAAAACCGAAAGCAGCCAGCGAAAGTTCAACGTCTTTGGAGTCGAACCTTCGATAGACGAAGGAACTTCGACGGCAGAGCCAGTGTCTTCCCAATTCGTCGAATACTGACTTCTTTTTGTCGCTTCTTTCTATCCAAGACGACTTATCGTTGTAATTTGAGTTATGAGACGCATTTGAATCGAATGAATCGAAAATGAGTCAAGACTCTAGTTCAAGTCTGTGTTCGTAAATGACAGTTTGAGGCGAATCGCCTTCCATCTTCGACCACACGACAACCTCCCAAAAAAATCCCTAAAATTCCGATTATGTCGCTGGATTTGTGTTACTTGATTATCCTTTAGCCCATTCCCGATGTAAAAGGCATCTTTTTAAGGATCAATAAAAAAGCACAGAGCGAAAGAGCCCAGTATTGGGGTTTGCTCTGTGGATAGGAGGCAGATGTTACATAGCTTAATATCTCGCTCATTTTACCATAAATCTTGCTGCAATAATCATTCCCTCCTTGTCGATTAAACCTTTCTTCCTAGGTTCTTTAGTCGAAGTTCTGAACTTTCACTACGACATAAAAACAGATTTCTATTGTATTCCTTCTCAGAAGGAAATGTTGGGCACTTCTCGGGTCGACTCAACCGGTATACAGTAGGTATATTGTTTTTCTTGCCAACGCGGTTCCCAGTGATCTCAGTAATATTCCAAGCTCCTTCGATCCTGATTTTCATAGTTTACTCAAGAATAAGAAATAATGGATCGTTAAGTTTAGGCCGATGTATGCAGAAAGTGGGTTCGTATATAAAATAAGTCGTCTTCCTCACAGCACAATGCACAAACCCATTGCTCAGTTCTGTCGCTTTTTTTCCTTCTGATCTTCGTCATCAGAAGCGAAAAAAAGCTAAAACCTTTCACTTCTATTCCCCCTGGATTCTCTCGTTTTTTCTAGTTCTTTTGGAAGATACATATTCGAAAAAAGACCTAATTTTCAAGCTTATTTCTATCAAATGCTATTGTCATGGCTATGCGAATGCTTTCAATGTTCACATGAAGAAAAATCATTCTTTCGATAACGAGATTTTGTTTTCGCGAATCGACTCCAAATGTACTGTTGTTTCCCGTTCAAAACTCTTTTTTTAAAATCTCTCTCTATTTTCGTCCATAGGCTCTTATAGCTGTTATAAAACATCTAAGATATAAGACAGTTTCGCCCATGAATGGACCACAGCCCCCCAGCAAACCAACATGTAGATCTTGTTTAGGCGTGCTCTTTATAAGTGTTGTCGTCTGTAGAAATCAAAGCGACGTTTTTCATACCAATATCTAGATACCTTTAGTTTTTTCTTTTAGTTCTAAAACCGATGTATATGGTGGTTTTGGGGCTGAAAATGACAGGGAAAATGGCGCTTTCCTTTAGTCATTGCAACATGGCCGCTTCGATGCAAAGCGTCGAGGGCCAAAGGTTGGCTTGAAATTTCTAAACCAAGGAGAAAGCGTCGGACTGATCTGAGTCAACTTTAATGCTCATAAATGGTTACTAAAAGTCTCGAGTCTTGGTTGTTCTAGGGCTGACGAAAGATCATCTTATAAATAACATTGTAAACAGCAAGATATAAGTTCTAGAGCTAGTTGCTAGGGGTGCGTTAGGAAGAAAATGGCTCGAATGTGTCGGTCCAATTTTTCCTTAGAAGCGCTGAAATTCGCTTTCCAAAGCTAAGAACAGAACTCATGTCTGTTGGCTTATTCATTAAATAACTCTGGTACTAAAATCATAAAAGTTAAAGCGTTGGATTTTGGTCATAAGACGTCATGGTCGTAGATGGATTTTACTTCTTCCATCAATCGAATAACCGAAGGGTTTTTGGCTTTCGATTCCTTGTATTCTATTTTGACGGTATTTCTAATTTACTGCACAAAACTAAAGCTCAAGTAGAGTTGTTACAAGTCATCCATGTCCTGTTTTTTTCTATTTGTGTTTTTCATTTTCGATTTTGAGGGAGTTGGCTTCGAAAATAACTTCGAGATTCCACCCCTCAAAAATATAGGAAAAAATGGTATCTAAAAAATGGCATTTAGTTGATCGTTTGAAGTTAAGTTGCTTTCTCTTTTGGTAGAAGCAGAAGGAAAATTTCAAATTCTTCTAAATTGTTAGTTATTGTTGTTAAAGTATTACTGGGTTGAATGTTGCTTTTTGTTGAATTTTATTGTATTTTTTTCTGTTTTCCCCCCTTTCATTCTTATTGAAGCTGTGACTGGACATTCCAGTTTCACTCAAAAACCACTGTTTAAATGCATAAATATCAATGCTAGCTCCTCCACTAGATGGCCTCAAATTTTATCATAAAGTGAACATGGAAGGTTTTTTTCATTATTTTGACTTATTTCTCAATAAAAACTTAGGGTTGTGTATACAGTTTAATTTGGTCACAAAATCCTTTTTTCTTGCTTTTTGTTTTCATTTTTGTTTGAATTAAATTTAGAAATTTGCAGCATTCCCAGAATTGATATTGTAAAAATGCCTTAGAGTTATAGAGTGTGTTTATCTAGGATCTTCATTTAAAAGATTTGAACTCAAATTCCTTGTGAATCAACATATTTTTGATCTATTTCTCTTTTCCTTTCTCAACTTAAGACCCAGAATGGAATAATATCTATTGTTGATTCAGATTGTTTAACAGCATTTTGTAATTCTGTTGTAAAAAGGTATAGCTTTTATTCCTCAATCTACTTTTTCCAGTTGAAATAAATATCATTTTGATTCAAAAATGCATCTTAAGGCAGTTTCCATCCCTAAATTTTACAGTTCATTAGCAGTGGTTCAGAAGTATTCCCAGTGATTCATCGTTTTGGTCATGATATCATTCAGTTTCATAGTTATTTATTCATTTCCTGAAAAAGTGAGGACAAAGTGAACAAGGAACTCTCAGTGAACAAGGAACTTTTCCCTAAAATATCTACAACTTATTTTTCAAAGCAAGTTTTAAAATTTTCAATCTTGCACCAAATTTCACATTTTTTATGAAAAAATTGTTGGATTACCCGGCTGTATTTTGGTAATACAAATTGTTAATATATTCAAATTCAATTATCATTTGTATAACTGTGGTACCTTGAACTTGATAATAATTAAATAAACTGTTGATGAAAAGAGAGGGTAAAGAGGGAACTATAGGCTGCATGGAAGAGTAAATCGTTAGAGGGTGTAAGATTTAAATCTTCTCATTTATGTTTAATTATTAAATAATTATTCAAACAGTTAGTTTAGTGAAACTGTTATCTTTCAGAGTGTGCTGTTTTATGAACCAGAAATTTAAAACTTTAACCTGTTAACAGAGAGAGTGCGTCTTAGTATATTGAAATTTTAAAAAATCACAATTTCTTTTCCAATTAAACTTTAACCTCACTCGTGTGAGACTTCTTAAATCTTCATTCAAGATAGCAAAGTTGTTTGTGTGTGAAATAATCATTAGTGATGTTATTTTTGTAGGATGCAAGGAAGATTGCTGCAGATACAACCCTTCTTCAAGTCACAGCCAACTTAGAACAAGTTGGAAGAATACAAATGAGAACCCGTAGAACACTTCGTGGTCACCTTGCTAAAATATATGCTATGCACTGGGGATCTGATTCCAGGTTTGTAACAACTTGTTTTGTGCATTAAAAACTTTCATTCTCTCATTAATTGGCCATCATAGTAAAAAAACCATAATATATTTCCACACATCAACTACCCACCATGTAGAAGCAGAAAAATTCAAATTAATGAAGTTAAATAATATTAATTGTGTTATGTTTACTAATTCTGGAATTCCTTAACTATTTTTCATTCCAGAAGCATTCCTTCTTACTTTAAGCTTTATTTTTGCATGACCAGATTCCTGATCAGTAACTATTTAAAATTAGGGAGTTTTACAAAACTAAAAGATGAAAATAAAGCAAAGCATTATTCTGTATAATTTGAAAGTATTTTATAATTATAATGACCAAGCAGTGTGCTAATTAAACTGTAGTTTCAAAAATCTCTTTGAACATTTTGGTAATCCTAATTTTTTTCTCATAAGTTACAGAGAATAGGTATCATTTCTGATGGAACTAATATTTTGTATTGAAATCCTGCATAATAAAGTACATTGTTTTATCTTACAGAAACTTAGTAAGTGCTTCACAAGATGGAAAACTAATCGTGTGGGATTCATATACAACAAATAAGGTGAGACCTTTAAGAAAACCAGAGGTTCCCCCCCAACTGTCAGACAAAATATGGCACAAAATCCTGGCTCTTTTCATTGAAACAACTCACTTTGAAAGCCACTATCAAAAAAAACATCCATTTTAGTGAACCCTGAAAGTCAGGGCACAGCTAACTCACAGATTAAATTGGAATTTGGTGTTGGGTTTTGTGGGGGGAGGAAAACCATAGAACCTGGAGAAAAACCCTTGAACAAGGAAGAGACCCAACAAGAACTCTACTCACATGAAATACAGAGTCCAGGAATCAAACCTGAGACCCCAGAGGTGAGAGGCAAGTGTGCTACCTCTATACCACAGTTTCTATCTTAAAATCTGTTGTGAAAAATATTTGAATTCAGACAGCTTCCTGTATTGCAAAATTTTCTTTAAGCAAAAGTTTTAAAATTCTTGAAAATAAGAAGTGTTTCTTCCTTGCATAAAAAAAACTAAACTAAATTAGATGACTTTTTACCCAATTTATTCAAAGTTTTTGTGCACTTCCAGAATTGATACTTGTCACTAAAGAAGAAAATCTTTTCATAAATGTAAAATAAAATGTTAATTTATCTATTCAGTAAAATCAGATTTGATGAGTAAAGCTTTTTTCACATCAAGCTTTTTAAGGCATTTTTAGTCATGTTTATCATATTTCCTTTTTATTTAGGTTCATGCTATTCCTCTGCGTTCTAGCTGGGTCATGACATGTGCATATGCTCCATCTGGAAGCTTTGTCGCATGTGGTATGTCAAATTCTCACCATCTATTTTCAACTAGTTTTAAAAGAGAAGCGACTCAAAGATAGCCTTGAAATTCTGCTGGAAAAACATCAGCCATATTGACAATATTTCCTCTGGATAATTAACTATACTTTATACCATAATTGCATAATAATAATCGTACATCGCTCTGAAATTAATCAGAATTTAAAAATGAAGCTCTAAATCTCTAAGCGAGAGCGAATTTAAGGGGTTTTTCCCCTTTCAAGTTTTCTTGTTAGTGTTGCTCTCAGATTAATTTAAAAGGTGTCTGATAGTCTGTATTGCATCTGGAGTTTGAGCTTTGTAGTAGGTGGGTCTAACTAGGGCTGGAATTAAATTTTATGCCAAGGTCAATGACGAGAGTTTGAGTTATACTTAAATCTCTTAAGATTTCAGCCTATAACAGTTAAACCCTTTTACATTCTCAAATTGAATCAAAATATAGCAGCCAGAAAATTTTCCTTCCTAAATGATTTCCCAAAAATTAGCAATATGGTCTTAAATGTTTTTATAACTTTGAATGTTCACAGGTGGGCTGGACAATATATGTTCAATTTACAGCCTTAAAACAAGAGAAGGAAATGTGCGTGTGAGCAGAGAACTTCCAGGACATACAGGTAATCATTGAATAATTCTAAATTCTTTCTCTCATGTATATTTACTATTCCCAGTATGTTTTATCTCAAAGTATATGGAGCTTTTAAGCTGTAAAGTATTTCTGGGTCCATTTTATTAGAAAATGTGCTAAAAGCCAAAAATGTTATACGCAAATGATCCTCCACTGGCAACAATCACAATTCTGAGCAACAATTCCTGTCACAAAGAAAAAGTTAGAAAAAATCTTCACAGGAGTTGATTTTCATTTTGGACCCAGGAGTTGCTTTTTCATACAATTGACGTCACACTTAAAAACTCTCTAGATGTGCATTGCTTTGTATTTCCTAAATAAAACAGTCTCGCATCAAACAGTCAACTCTGATCAAAATTATATTTCATCTTTGTCAAGTACTGATGGCATCCTCTCTAGGAAAGGAAAATGTGGGATTGAGTAGAGTAGGAGATTAATATGTACGTCAATTATATTTGGAACTATAATTTTTTGAGAAATTCGGTTATTAATTTTTTCCTTAAGGCCAAAATAATGTTCTAGCTTTTAAGTTTAGGCTTAGAACTTGAACAGGTATTGTTTGGGTTCAGTTTGATTTGGGATTAGAAGTGTTATCTTTTTGACAAGGAAAAGAAGCTTAAGATTTAAAGCACAAACAAAAATAATATTGATATCATTGGTACATGTCATGAAGAATTATCACATGAAAGTTTCATCAGAATGTTTTGTTTTTCAGTTTGATTCCAATTTTCTTTGTAAAAATTCAGTGCAGTTGGCCTTAGTTACAAATTTGTCACCTTTTTATCTTTGGCTTTTGTGTCTCACCACATATATCAAAATTATCAATAGTTTTCTAAAAGCCTCACCAAATAATCCACTTCTTCTTTGGCCATTCCACCATTTTTTGAGGGCATTAAATGTTTTCTGGAAGGCTTTGATGTGGAAATTATGACAAGAAAATGTCTGTCTCAGCTCATCCTTAACATGTAAATGCTTGTCCCAAGACTGGCACTTGAGATTAAAAATGTATGACTATTGTAATTTTAGTGCAGTTTCAGTAAACAGGAACAAAACTGTAACAGGAAATCACACATACAAAGATCCTCTGCACTTGAAATTCCTTGATGTTGACAATTGAAATATTTTCATTTAACAAGAATGTTTAGCAATTTAAATACAAAATCCATAGTCTAATTTCTCCCAAATGAATTACAATTTAACAAATACTTTTCTTGTCAGAAGAAATTATTTCAAAATGCATAAATATTGACAATGCTCCAATATTCTAATGGGACTAGTCTTGCATAGCAGAAAGCATAGTCTGTATAATTGTTGTGACTTCGTAAAATGTTAACTGTTTTTTTTTTGTCATTTTCAGGTTATCTTTCATGTTGTCGTTTTATTGATGATAACTTCATCATAACAAGTTCTGGTGACATGACCTGGTAAGGAAAAAAAACCAAGGGACTCATCGTTTATTAGCAGGGGGAGAGGGAGGGGTTGTATTTCATTTTTACTATGATATTTTCACCCCCTCCCCATACAAGATGCAAGAAATAATCAGACCCTTCCCTTGATGGACACCAAAAAAATGTGCGCTCACCCCAAAACATGTGCAAAAGTTTTGATATTCCGCCTCTTTTGAGGTACATAAAAAAATGATGACCCTCCTCTTATTTGCACCTGACTCCCCCACCCCCTGCTAGTTAATAAGTCCTTAATGCTGTCAAAAGAAAACCTTTTTATTAGTTCTATTACTTGCACTAAGTATAGGTAGGAGCACATACACACACTACCACTATATTACATTTTATGTGCATGCAAAACTCCCAGGACAAGTAAGAGAAGATCAAGTACATCAAACAAACTTGATTCTCAATCCGCATGCAGCATTCAGCCACAGGATCCAGCACATGAATAGACCTCTTGACTCTGGGCAAAGTGTTTCCTATTTCAGCTAAGGTGTCATTCCCTTGGGTTTTATCTCTTTGTTTCTCAAAAATAATTGACAAGATACAATAATGTATGATCCTCAAACAATCTGATTCCCAAGAGTGACACGTGGTCTGAAATGAGAAAACATGCCCAAAGTAAAGAGGTCCATTGAGATTTTTGATGTGGTGTTCATGCTGCTTCTAGGAGTTGAACTAAGAATGACAATGAACTGAAAGTTAGCTAGATGTTTTTCTTTTTTAGCTGTTTGTGGGACATTGAGACAGGACAACAGACAACAACATTCACAGGTCATACAGGAGACGTCATGAGTTTGTCTTTGTCCCCTGATGGCAGAAGTTTTGTATCTGGTGCTTGTGATGCATCAGCTAAGGTAACAATTGCCTAGTGTTGTCTATCATTATGTCAAGCTTCCAAGTGTCTTATGCATCATGTTTACAAGAGTGAAATTTTTTGAATTCTTTGTTGCAGAGAAATATTGTTATTTGTATGCAACAAACTGTAAAATTGAGAGATTAATGCCCTGGGATCCTCTGCAGTTGTCCCATTACACTGGCTGGCTGTGCTACATGTACCAGCATGTATGATCCTTGTGGTGTAGTGACTGACATATCGGACTAGTAAACCAAAGATGTGGGATTCAATTCCCACCAAAGGCAAATTTTTATTTTACTATGGGATACTAGATGGTTTAAGTAACTAACGTCTAGTTACCCTTCTCTTTGACGTCTCGATATACATTTCACATAGTTTTTATTGCCTAGTATTGCTAATTGTGATTTCTTTTCATTTTCTTTCTCTAGTTGTGGGATGTTAGGGATGGAATGTGCAAACAAACCTTTACTGGGCATGAATCTGACATAAATGCTGTTGCAGTAAGTATCCAACGAGTTTTAGATAATTCTTTGCTATATTTTCTTTGATTTAATAGCAAAGAAAATATAACAAAGAATGTGAAGGAATAGCCCACCAACTTGACAAGATCTACACAGTGTCTCACTACACAGTTTTCATCTAATATATATCTTCATCTTTGGAAAATTTTCCATTTAAGTCGGGGTTTTTTCCATTGAGTATTGTCTCTTTTTTACCAGTAATTTTGACTAAGTTGACTACGTTTTTTCCTCTGTCCAAGAGAATACCACATGGGCCATAAAGTGGTAAAAAACATGGTTCCATAACTTAAGTATAGATCAAGCAAGTGAAGTTAATAAGATGTTCATCATATGGCAAGACAAAAACAAGGTTGATGGTCCATACCATAAGTTATAAGATTTTTTAAACTGGTCGTTTCTTTTTTGTAGTATTTCCCTAATGGTTTTGCCTTTGGCACTGGTTCTGATGATGCTACATGCAGACTGTTTGATATCAGAGCTGATCAGGTAAATACAAACCATTATTAGTCTTTGCACTATAGTTTTATTACAGGGTTCAAAACAGAAAATGAAAATGGCCAGCCATTTTATTTTCCATTTGTCAGTTCAAAATTGTTTTCACGGCTTGTCTGAAAACCAACTCTGTTGATAGGCAATTACTGTGGGTAAATAAAGTTCATTCATTCATTCATTCATTAGTGACATTTTACCAGCATTTTGGCCATTGGCAGACTGCTGTTTTGAGCCTGTGTCTAGCTCTACTCTTTGCTCACTTCCCATCCATTTTAAACCTTGGATAGACCATCCCAAATTCTCTTGAATAAATCAGTTGTAGTTCTGTAGAACCTGGGTTCTAATGTGGAATTTTCTTTACCAATTTCCAGGAATTAATGATGTATTCACATGACAATATCATCTGCGGCATTACATCTGTAGCATTTTCCAAGAGTGGCCGCCTCTTATTGGCTGGCTATGATGACTTTAACTGCAATGTCTGGGACACCCTGAAGGGTGAGCGTGCTGGTGTCCTTGCTGGCCATGACAACAGAGTTAGCTGTCTGGGCGTGACAGAGGACGGCATGGCAGTCGCCACCGGCAGTTGGGATAGTTTCTTGAAGATCTGGAATTAGGGTAGACAGGCCAATGCAAATAGTACTAGTGTTTCTATTTTATATATTGTAAGTCAGTTATCCTGAGCTGGTGGCTCTAGCAATCCAAGCTATAATGCAAAGGAATTTGGCCCTGTTTACCGCAGTACATTTGCAAGAATAACTTCACCTTTTTGATTTTAGTAAGGGTGATGGAGAATGTTGTGGTTGAAGCCAAGTTTAAAGAAAGAGTCTTCAATGTAAAGAAAATTTAATCCCAACACCAAAACAATCTAAAAACCCTGTAAAACCAACTACAATCTACCACATTTTGCAAATTTTTTTTTGATTGCTTTTTGAAGAGAAAGAGTACAAAGCCTATCTAACTAACAACTCGTGCCCTTAAAAAGTAATTATATAAAGTAATTACAAAAATGATTTCTGTATGATCTTAAAAAGAATAAGATAAACCAAGTCCTGTTTGTGACAGGGCAAGCTAGATATTCAGTTGTTTTATGATGGGTCATACAAAAGGTTACTTGTAAAATCAATATTAATATTTGGAAATCACCATCATGAATGACTACATCACTAGTTAATATTACTGCCTTAAAGTATTAGTCTATATTCACAAAACCTATCAAGTTAAAATTGTTCGCCTCCTTTCTGCGCTAGAAACTGATTTGGAAATTCTCCAAGTTTTTCTTGAGCTCATTGGACTACTCTCGAGTCATAGCATAGCTTTCTATGATTGGTTAAAATTATTGCCGATTTTAGGCCGAGCTCACGAATAACTTCCGGAAAAATTCCGAACCTAAACCGAGAAAGAAGCGAGTCCATAACATCCTTGAACACATTTTCCCCTGTGTCTTTCTGTTTTTTTGTTCCCCTCTCTTTGTATTCATTTGAAATATGTGTACATGTGAAAAACGATTACATAAGTGTAGAGGTACTCAGTGTAAAAATCGAACAAAATAGGTGGAAAGCAACAAGATTGTTAGATATTGTCTTTAGGATTAATCGATCAGCCAAATAGCTTGTATGTCTTTAGGTTTATATAGCGTACTCTAATCATGTTGACAGAATAATTCGCGTCGTATACCGACTTTATATTATTTGTGAGAGATGAGATATTAAAGATGAAGCGTTCCATGTACCAAAAGTATGGATTTATTTCCTTGATACTTAAAGAACTGTTGTCCCCCTTGTCGTCTCACCTTTTTCCATCTTTCTGTTAGTGTAACGTCCGTGAGATATGTCTTCAGCAAAGGCTGTGTCATTTTTTCCGTTTCCCGATCTCCTGGCTTCACCTCGCACCACATTCCCTCATTGCCCTGGGTCTGTAAGGACGCTCTTTCCATCTTTCTGTTAGTGTAACTTCCAGGAGACGTATCTTTAGCGACAATCATGTTCTAGATCCAGGATTTTGGTAAGGGGGAGTCGAACCGCCGATATTTAATTAGTAAAAACAAAACTTCAAGAAAATGATTTTGCATGTATTTTCTAATTAGGGAGGGATTCGGATGAACCCTAACGCAACCCACGCCATCATCCCCTCCCCCCCCCCCCCTGATATTAATGTTCTGGGAGTGACCTTTTTCCCATTTCAAACTTGTGAGGGATAAGATTCTCTCATCCATGTTATAAATGCTGAAGGAGCTGGCTTATCTGAACTGGGAAAACAACTTTACGATTTCACGCACATATCTGAACTGCTGCTTTTGTTGTGGATTTTTTACTTTATTCCTTTATTTATTTATTCCTTTATTTATTTATTCCTTTATTTATTTATTCCTTTATTTATTTATTTATTTATTTATTTATTTATTTATTTAATTTTATTTATTTATTTATTTATATTTTATTTTATTTTATTTATTTATTTATTTTATTTATTTATTTATTTATTTTATTTATTTATTTATTTTTTATTTTATTTTATTTTATTTATTTATTTATTTGTTTGTTTATTTTTTTATTTTATTTTATTTATTTATTTATTTTATTTATTTATTTATTTATTTATTCATTTTATTTATTTATTTATTTATTTATTTTATTTATTTATTTATTTATTTATTTATTTTATTTATTTATTTATTTTATTTATTTATTTATTTATTTTATTTATTTATTTATTTTTTATTTT
>JAAAQI020176002.1:0-23193 GCA_011800005.2 Stichodactyla mertensii
CTTGATAATGGAGTTACGATGACTTCGAAACGTCGTGAAAATAAAAATCTAGTCAGTTTCATATGTTTTTCTTTCTTTTCCTGTTTAGGGCGAACTAAATTATTCTCTTTTAACTTGCTACCAGGTTGTATATGCCATTAGCCTTTTTGGATATAAAGAATTGGCACGGTCACGAATGGCATCTACTATGTGGTAAGTATCTACTTAACATTCTTATTACATTTGTACAGATTTTAAAATATTTTTGAATTATCTCTTTCATTCGCCCATCATAAAAATTAGACCTCGGCTTGGACGTAAATACGATTGTTTGTTTGAGGCTCATTCATGTAAACGTGTCTTCTCAAGCGTTTACGATAAACAAAGAAATAAAACACAAGGAAATGACACGTGGTCTAAAATGGGAGGTCTATTATCGATAGATACTTTTTTCGAGTTTGTATAAAATATTCATTCATTCATTCATTCATTCATTAGTTTCTTGCCTTCTTTCTTATCGTTTAACTCACTCAGCTATAAGTGGAAAAAAGTGGAACAAATGTTTGAGTTCGAGAGTCTCGGTAGGGTAGTCTGAGTATCCTGATGACTTCATATTCTCATTTTGTAATTACGAAGAGAGGGAGACCAATATAAGCGACTTACGTCTTTTAAAATTTAGTACACCAAATTGAGAAAACGTCGGGTTCACAAGATTAAATCATAGAAGGTAAGACCGAAAGGAGGTAATGGGTAAGTACTATGTAAGGCCGATATTATATGCATAGGATATTGTTTATCATTGCAACTCTCGAACATTGCTTCGAATTCTCGAAGAAAGCAATATTCGAGAACTATAACAATGCTCAACGCATATTATGGGCCTCATGAACTATTTACCCAGAATCCTTCCCGGTCTTGCTTTCTATGATTTAATCTTTTGAACCCGACAACGTTTTTTCAATTTGGTGTATACAGGAATCAGTTCCAGGTTACTAATGCCTTTATCCAGCTTACCTACGAAATCAGGTCCGCCTTGGTACTCGTACATTTTCCCGCTAACCATAGGTAACTGTTGTCTAGAACCGCGAAGAATGAAAGATATTTGTGGAAAAATGGTGCAACTGAAGTTTTTACTGTGGTACATATCATACCTAGTATGTCTGTACACGGTTAGGACATGCCGTACTGTGATCGTCTCGTTCTGATTAAACAGTCGATAATCTCTCGCCGTGTGATTGATCAAATGGGTGTTTGAACTCCGTGTCGTGCCGCGTGCCTGTACTGTGTGCCGCAATTTTCCCCCCACTCAGAAATCTAGGAGCAGTCTGTGTCTCCGAGACGGCTCTAAAACGGCAGCGATTCCAAATCTGTTGGCCTTTTTCGCCCTACTTATCCCTCAAATCTGTTTTAAAATGCCTGCTAGCAAAGAAAGGCGGACCGCCACAGAGTAGGACGAAAGTCCAACCACTCCGCTTCACCGGTTCAATGTTTTGACCGGACACAGAGATCCGATTACCACTTATTCCTTCCTTCAGACAGTCTGGGAGGTCTTTCGAAAATAGTCGGCTCCCTTTTCTAATCATGACATTGTTTTTGTCGTCTGTTTTACGATAGTCAATAACGATCATCGACCATCGCGGTATTGGAAAAGTACATTGTATGTTTTAACCGCATTATTTGAGGTCAATCTTGATTCATGTATGCCACCATATTAATTACCTAGCTACAATTTGTACACAAAGGTCAAAGTACATTAGATTTGTTTCTCTCCTTAACAATGGATCGTCTCAGCAAATTGTAGCAAGCCTGTCATTGTACTCTGGGGATAATTAAACCGTCCCTCTCGCCAAATCAGATTTTGTCATCGCAACGACGCTCGTCACAGTTGAGAGATCCGAAATGTTGTCCTTAGTGTACTGGTGCCGCGCATTCCAAACGTGCCACTTTTAGAGGTTTTCAATTAACGTTTAATTGTCAGATGCGTGGCATGTTTCAAATATCAGTGCACAAAGCGCCATAATTCGCTTGTTATTTGCGCACTTGCTCCATTATATTTACCAAGACTGTTCTAGTTTCACTTTCTTCTTGCTGTTTAATTCATTTCGAAACTGTTTCTATTTTTATACTGGACTGGTGTTTGACTATGCTATAATAAACGAATGAATAAATTCATAAGTACCCCAATTTGTGATCGAACAAGTAAACAGATAAATGTGTTCTAATTCAAACATTCTGGTGCATACAACCTCAACAAAATCGAATTGTAACGCAAGAAATCGTGTGGGCATCTAATTTATCCTGTCTGAGTTAAAATACACGCCTAATAGATGCAGGTCGTGAACGTGTTTCGAGTTTGTTTTGTTTGTAGTCGATTTCATTAACAATTATCATTTCAACCTTAACAGCACAATGTTTGCGTATAATTACAAGGACCTGTAAATGACAAGAAGTATACAACTTTATGAGCTCTGTTTGCAAAGAGTAACCTACCTTTAACTCTTTCTGTCTTGCTTCCTTTTGGAAATTGCGCATGTCCAGCGAAAAGAGAATATTTCTACCCATTTTTCGCGCTTTACTTGGAAACTAACTCCGGAACACGTGCCTGGCTAACGTTACGCATGCTCAGACTGTCTCTTGTTTGTCCATTCATTACAAGTCAGTCTTGAGATCGATCAGGGGAAACGATTTTGTCAACATTGGTAGTTTTGCTCGAGTACTCTATTCACGATCAGTTGTCTGGTATTCCCAAGCGGTATACAGTCTCATCAGGTAAATCCTTAGTTGTAGAGCTTGTGTAGTTCAGGGAACATGTTCTGTGTTTGATCTGATGCGCGTAAATCATGTCAATCGTGCGTAAGTCTCTTTGCTTGCGTGATTAGTTACATGGAATCTTGTACAGTTCGTCCCGAGGGTCGGAATAGAAACCATTAGGTAGCTACAAATATAATCCAGCTTATTCACAATCTTGTTTACCTCAAACTGTTCTGCATTGGCGTAACAGTGTATCATGATATTCGTGTTCATCGCTATCGCAGTTTATCGTTGGTCCTTCTTTAGGCTGTCATTTGCATAAGACGCGCTACCATAATCCTCGCTCAGCCAAGGTCTTCTCATTAAAGGGTATCCATTGAATGTTGTGTTCTTAGTATTTACCTTATGTGAGGTCTACCACAGACTAGTTTCTAATTTATGTCCATTGACTAGGACCTGTTCCATGATAATAGGATTACCGTGCTTCCTTGTCGATGTGTGGCTCTAAAGTCATAGCGTGACAAAGGAAAAGGCTTGCTGTTTTGTCCTTTTGTGAGATGTTTTTCCTATCAGTTTATTTAGGTTATTTGCAGTGATATTTTTGTGTTTTCACAGCACATCAACAGTGTATGCGCTGCGGCTCATTTCGAGTTTTTGTTCTCGTAAATCGCTTGGGTCTTCCAAGAACGGAAAGACGGTTAATGAGTAAGAATGACTAGAATGCTACACACCGTATAAATAATACCTTGTACCGTTGGTATCATCTCCTAACGCTTATTACTTACTTACAATCGTTTTAACAATGCATTAACGTATTTGCGTGTACCATTGATTATTTAAGAAATATTTATTGACATTTATTACTTTCGTAAGGACTTGAAAAGGACATCAATCAGAGGATTTCTTTTCGCTTTGAGAACCTTGTTCGCACTGTTCCTCTTCGATGCGCACTCAAACATCTAAACATATAATATGTGTTATAAACACGCGCATGGTTTAGTTGAGTTTAACGAGATAGATTTTCCCCGATGTCGTAATCGTAATTCGTTTTGCTTACCGCTAAATTTCGAATTTCCAGAACTAATGATCCATCGACACCAAATATCTTGGTATAGCCATGCGAATTTGTCTTGACTGTAAGGATCGGACACTCGAAGAATGCTTTAACGCTGTTAATCTTGTCGCTTGTTGCTCGATACTTTGAAGTCTTAAGCATCCATGATCGCTTTTTAATTTATCGTTGTTAAATCAAGACAAGACGGTCTGTATCCCAATGTCACAAGCTTGTATCATTTGATGCCATGAGAGTTCTCTCTTTCTCGCTCGCTCGCTCACCCACTGCAGCTGGCTATGGGTTCTAAAGCAGTAAAAGAAGGGGATAAAGCATGAAACATCTCGTACACATTTTACAGCAGAACGTAAATCGTAATCTGTAGGTGTGTAGAGCACAAACCAATGAATAAGACTTGAAGAACGCTTCTCTTATATAGGAATCGCCAGAGTAGTTAGATGTTCGATCGGGAAATCACGACGAAGGATGAAAACTTTTGATCCATTGTTTTTAATTACTAATCATTTTATCTTGATTCCTCTGTGTCCTGTTTGGTACTACAGATCAGGAGTCTTCTTTCTACCGCATAAATGGAAACAAATCGTATTCATTATTCAGTCATTACTGATGATATTCTATATCTATGCCTACTACTGTACGAATCTAGTGGATCTCTTTGTTTATGATGGCTTTGTCCACTTCTTGTGACTATAGCTTTAATATCCCTAAAGGACTTACAAGTCACTCAAGTAGAAATTACTATCTATTCTCATAAAAATTACTTTCTCTGAGCTTCTTTAACATTCCTCTTTTTAATTGCACATTATCAAGAAAACCTTTTTCTTGAACTTCGAGTATTCCTTCTGTGGTATGAAAGCATTCTATGGGATTTCATCTCCCAAAATTGTCTTTAGTTTTATGCACCTGTATCTCGTTCTGTACCAGCGCATTATTAGTTGTAAGATATCAAGGTTAGCGTGTCTTAGAGATTTGCTTTACGATCCCTTACTTAAATGTGAATTTCGAATTGGAACGTTTGTAATATGTATCGTCTTCTTTTTCTCCATCATCATACTTAACTCGTAGTTAGAATCTCAGTCTGTAGTTCGTACATACATAAATACTTTAATCCAAATTCGCTTTTAGTCTTACGTGTTATTTTTGGGTTCTCCTGATATTTTAATATTTTTCATAGGAGTGCTAAAAAGAAGAAAGACAATCCATAAGTGTTAGTGAGTTTTAAGAGGATAAAAACACGATAAACTGTGTGTATCACCAACAAGATAAAACTTAAGCAGCTTTAACACAAGTCTAAGACAGACAGAACACTGACAGAACAAAGCAATTGAGGTACTCTCGGTTTTGTTCTACTAATTAAAAGTCCAGTGGTGATGCGAATCGTAAACCAGTTGTTTGGTAGTGGAACTTCAGAAGATCTAACAAAACCTTCAAATCGCGCCATATCAAGATCTTTACTCATAGCCTCCTGTTATCACTTGCTAGGTTTCATCTTTTAAATAGTTGTTGCTTCACTTATCCATCGAGTTTAGCGGTCTCGGTCTTTAGTAACAAGACAATGAGTGCATGTTTGAGCTGTTGGATTTCTTAGTTCAGATAATCTATCTCAATGGCTTGGGTGTTTCGAGCGCATTCGCGTACTAATTTGATTTTGGTCATTTAGACCTTTTGTCGTGTTCTTGCAGGTACAAATGAGGAAGTACACAATATAATCCGTTTATCTGCGCTACCGCTTCACTTCTTCGTTAACACTAAAGTCCTACTAACGGATTAGCCTTCCCTGTGTCTGGCTTGGTATTTCAGCTGGTTTTTACTCGTTTAGAACAAGCCCACGTATGCTATTATTTCTTTATTCTGATTTCCAGTGATTGATAAATTGCATAAGGTCTTGACACCCAGACCCACAGATATTTCCAAGAACTTCATAATAATTTCAGTCACCATTTGAAAAACGTGAGTTCTTCGTGACACTCTGATGATACCATCATTAACTACATATGCCATTTACAACTTTGAGTTACATTTTTACAAGAATTTCACTCCAGCAAGTTTGCACCTGGAACGATGGCAAGAGTGTCGACTTTTTCTTCTTGAGAGTTAATTTAAATTGTTCATCTTCTAGTGGCAATAGGACAGATTTGTGTCCTAGCTGCAGTAGTGATTCAGATGGAGTATGTTGATGCATCCTTGAATTCTTTTAGTTTAACGTTAATATAGAAACAAGTCATCCTACTCTAAGTTTCAGCATGCAATATGTCTCTAGCTTGGAAGTGGCTAAAAATGGTGACATCTCAGGAAATTGGAAAAAAGATTTCCAAAACATTTGGATGCGTAAACCAACTGTGAAAAATGAAAGTCGACATCCGAAAACCGTGACAAACTGGGAGATCTTTACAAGAGAGTAGCATAATAGTTGTTTTCTAATAGTCTCGCCACAACCACAGTAATCTGATATGAAACAAGACTGGAGATGTGACAGTTGACAAATTTTACGAAACCTCTTTTGGTTAAAAATAAGTCTCTCGTGTTTATTTACATCCTTGCGACGTCGAATCTCAGTCTAAAAATATCCCAATGCCTGGTACTTCTCGTACTGGGATCGGGCTGTTTGGCGTCATATTGGGACAAGGGTAAATGGGAACGGTATTACAATCGTGCAGCTGAATGCTTCATTGCCTGTCTTGGTGTCAACCGTTACCAACAGAAGAAGATGAAGAAGGATTATCTTGTCTTTACTGAGCCTCTAGCAACTTGTGTGTAAACTTGCTGATTCAGACAAAATAGCAGGTTTTTATGGAATTCATTGCATGAGGTAGTTTTACTTTGATTACCCTCCACTGAGTACTACTACCTGATCAATACCTTTCACATTTCATCTTGTAATCCTATTGTGCCTACTCCTGCCAGAATTTCAGTGTATTATCGCCTCGCAAATACTATCTACACTTTAATCCTCAGTATTTGTGTTTCGATCACGAGTTTACCGTTATAATTATCATTCTGCCATTTTGTGTGAAGACCACTTTTTTTTCCTTTTTCTTCTTCCTTATCTTCTTTTCTTTTCTCCTACTGGACGTGGAATATACCTACTTGTGCAGCCATGTCAAAATTGGTTTGAAATCCCTCTTCCTTGTTGAACTCCATGGAACAGGTACTCGAATTCTAACTCAGTTTCTCAGTAGTAAACTTTATATGATTTGTGCATGGCTACTTAAACAAGTGGCTTTTATAAAGCATAAACTGGCTTCACTGACTCCAACTTTTTTACTGAACAAGGAGAACTAGTAACTAACTTTACTTAAATTACAAGAAGTATTAACCGTATGTCTTGTGACTGAGTGTATGTTGCTCTAATTAGAAGAATATCCCTGAGGACCAACTTTATCTATCTTTTTACTGGAACACTAACTTTCAGAATCTAAATTAGGGTGTAGAAATCGTTGTACTTTTCTCAGCGGTTATTGAGACCAGCTACAACGATAAACTCTTGGATCTCATTGTTGAAAGACTACATGGAAACCATGTCAGGGTGTGAACTACAGCAATCTTGCTGCTGCGAACACATTTCGGTGTTTTATTTGCTGTCAAATACAGGCGACACGATGACTTGAATAAAGATCAATTAGCTACGTACATTAATGGAAGAATTCCTTTTTGAAATTTTGGTTTTTGAACTTGCATTTTATTAATATCCAAAAATAGTAGAAAATGACACTGCAGTCGTTTTTATCAAAACCAAAACTTGGGGGAACTTAAATAATGGAAAAATGACAAATCTCAAAGGACAAGTCTCACTTGACATGTTCGGGATAATCTTTAGTTTTTCTTCGTTCTTCTAGTTTTGACCGAAAGTCGTAATCGACGCTACCGTAGTCACCCTGGGCAATGTTAAAAATAAAGTTATAAGGTAAAAAACCCAAAGAAATTCCGAGTTTTTTCACGCGCATAGCATGTGTTTCCTTAGACTTCATCCCTCTTATTCTTCCCTCTTTTTCACCTTTTCTTTTCTTTTCTTTTTTATTAGCTCGGTTATTTTTATTTCGTTTTGTTTCATAAAGGTTTTTCTCCGAACTGTGATAATAAGAAGTTACCGTGCACTTCGGTAGCTTTGACAAATATGGCTAACTATTAAACAAACTTATTTTCAACTCGATCCAGTCATTAGAAATAATAATGTCATAATCGACATTTATTTTAGACTTGGACTGTAGCCGGATTTAAATAATGTATAGTATTTTTGTTTTTCTGAGTAATTATTTTAAATTCTCGGCGTCATTGAGGTTTTTCTATCTTTAAGTGATCCTTGCGTGACTGGTACCAGTTTGCACACGTCCATTCACGATTCACCCTACGTCGCAAAAAGTTAAATTTCTTTGATTACTGGCATAAATACAATACGATGTTAAAACGCTGATTAAATCTTCATGACATCCTGGAAGTAGTAATGAATTCACTTCATTGATTAATCTAAATAGTCAAAAGTATTTTATGTAAATCGGTTTGAAGAAATATAAAAATATGCATAGAAGCTTCCTGATGGGAGAAGGCGGAAGACAAATTGGTCTTTCTTTTCCGTGGGGCTTAAATACTATAGATAAAACATTAACTTTCTTATCTACGAACGAATGATGTCCAGCAAAGAAAGCAAAAAATGAATTTTATCCATAACTTTAGTTTTGATAGCCGTCGATAAATGCTACGTCAAATGCATTTTTAATTCGCTCATCTTTGAACAAAAAATTAAAAGACCAGCAACAAAAATTGATTTTATCCACCTTGTTGATCGGATATAAATTATATGGACCACTATATATGTTAGGATTTCGTACTTCCTTTGAATTCGGGGGAAAAAATAATTTCTTGGTTTATTGACTAAATCGAATCATATAATATAAGGTATTTAAACCTCACGGATGTCTTTGAACGCAAAATAATCTTTCCAACATTAAAACTAAAATTTGGACACTATTTTAAACGATAAGTTGTGTTTTTGTTTTTGTTTGTCAAACTGCAAACGTGTTTTCGTTACCTTAAGTCAGTGTTCTGAAAATATTTTTTTTATCCTTGAAATACTTCGATTTTCTTGGATAAATTATTTGAAACTTTGTAGCTTTTAGTTTTGGCTTTTTGTCATACTGAGCCATGCATTGAGGCGATGAAAAAGGTTTTGTACAAAGTTTTGGCTTGTTTTTGGGGCAGTATCTTTAGGTGAAGAACTACCACGATTTCGAATTTGTGCTCTCTCATTTTCCATATTTCCATTCTTCGCCTTACTTATTTTTTTCGATTCCAAAACAGGTTCTGAGATTTAGAGCAAATATGTTATTCTGTGATCATGCATTGCGTTTGATATTATCCCTAAATTAAGACCCACAATGATTTGCATTCTATATATCAAAGCAAATTGAACGGAACGCGTACACAGAGAAGTATTCGTCTATGATTGGTGAATGTCTTGTCAAACATGACCGACTGTTGACAATTGACAGCTAAACTACAATAGATATCTCTAATGCATTGTACATGTTACTTGCCAAACGGTAACATGACAGTTCTTTCAAAACCGCTTGCTTAGATTAAAAGAAAGGATTGGTTTCCAACTATTCAACTGATGGTAGTGTTCTCAAAGTAGAAAATTGACGGCCGCTCTAGTGGCGGCGGACGGAACGGCGCACTTCATGCAAAATTTCGCGATAAATAATTTATCGATCAATAACAATTCTGCAGTTCTTTCCCGCCAGCGCTGTGATTGGTCAGAATATAGTCACATGTCTTGTACCATAGAGAATGACAATAATTGCCGTCCAATTGTCAGTGAGAGGTTCACGGAAAGAGCGAAAGGTTTGCGTGTAGGAGGTGATAGTGAATGTAAAAGTTCGAGAGGTGATCTTTGGAAGGAGTCAGCGCACTCAGCTGTATGGCGGGAAACTAAACTTTGATGGCGTTACAGTGTTTACCTACGGACTAAACACTTAATTGAACTTGAGGAAGAGAACAAGCAAATGAATCGAAGGTGATTCTTGGTCGTTAGTTTACCCGAGCTTTTTCTTAGCGTTTTTCGCTTCAGGATCATTCGTTTCGTTAGGAGGTTTACAAGTAAGTAGTGCAATCGCGGCGATTCTTCGCCACGTGTGATTTGTTTACGTTCTTATTTGTTAGTCCATGGTGTGTGTACTGCTTTTCTTGTTGGGTTTTTGAACTGTTAAGTTAAAACCGTGCTTCATTATGCTTCTTTATCTTTGTTATAGCGGTCGCCTATTCGCTACCCTCTTTACGGCGGTGTTTACAATATCGCTTCAGATTAAGCAAGCATAGTTTGTGAAACCTCGTGCACATCCCTGTGCTTTTTCCTCACTCGAAGACCAAAACTGACTTTTACTTTCTGCCGTGTGTTTTCAGGGTTCGAGTATTTGGAATGAGGACGCGTACGTTACCTCGATACTGCCTTTAGGAAGGAGAGGGTCGTGTATAATGAACGATTCTCAAAATACTACTCGTTCTCCAACAATGACGACAGACCGAACTGCAAACCAGGACAGACCTCAGACCAAGGAAAATGACACCCAAAGATCTTCTACCTCAGACGAAGTTGGAGGTCGGCAGTGTGGTACTCCTGATGGCGGGCGAGCTACAGAAGATACCAGCGATATCGATAACAAAATAAAAAACTTACAAGACAAGGATGACAAAAAGGTATTTGAATATTCATAGTAAAATTAGCAAGAGAGTCCGAAGATGATCCCGATGTAATACGAGCTCTGTTATTTGTAGCGAAGACAGGCTGCTCGATAGCCACACTTAACATTTTCTTAGTACTGTTTAGTAGGTGAGATGGGGACCTAAAATAGTGCTGAGGTTTCTGTGAAAGGGATCGGTGCTTCTTGTAACTCATGAATAATGAAATCTAGTTGTGAAGAATTGTAGAGTGCGTTCGCGTGCAGACATTAGAAATAGTCTTCGAATTCCTTACATTCCCGCGTTTTTAGCGGTCACAGTAAACAGAGAACATCGGGGTCTTATTGTTTCTAGTTGCACTTGTTCTTCCTGGTGGAACACAGCCAAGGCGATTCTGGCCCCCAGTAGATGAGGGTATTGTTATTCACGTCCTTTGTACGAGGCAAACATTGACGAAAGGGTAGTTGCCTGGATTATTGAAGCCACTATTGTACTCTACGAGTTTCGTAAATAACAATCCATCTGTTTGTAGTGCTAGCTAGCTTCGCCATTCACTCGTAGTAAAAACATCATAGCATTTCTAGTTTTGAACAATACGGCTCCGCCACCAATTTCACTAGTAAATGCTTTTGATTTGCTCTCGTGTTCCACAACATGGTTCGTTGTAGTCAACCCTTCTTTACACAGATTTAACATACTTTAGGGTTAATTTGTCGAATGCCACAAAGGAAAACAGTTTTAAACTGTTTTTATTTGCAGTCCTGCATCATGATGTATTGTAGTGCCATCGTTACGGCGATTCTTTCGCGTGATCTTTAAAACCGATTTAGTAGGTTGTAACGCGTCGATAAGTTACGAATACTGAAGGATCTTAAGTTCATTTTGGTCTATATAACTTGTTTCCATCAAAAAACTGTGTTTTTTAAGTCTTGAGTTCCTTTTCTGTATGCAATTCTTTCGCTACTTGCATCCACATCTAGCTAGTACTGATTTGATCGATGTATATTGACAAGATCCCAAGCTTTAGTTTGAAATGTATTGATAGTCAAAAAGGGAGTCTTTTGAAAGGTGCCTCAACGGGTAAACAAGTTGCCCGATGTTTTCTTCTCTAGGCGTTATCAAATGAAGTCCCATTATTCAAAATTACTCTAAATAACACAGATTTTGTTATGAAGAAGGTTTTTATTTTTTCGTGAGCTTAGAATTCGGTGTTCTGTTGTGCGTGACCTGTCGGCTGTTCACATAAACGAATTCACACTAGAATTCAATTAAACCCATCGACATATTAGATCCACTAATTCTATGTTTTCTTTCTTTTTTCTCTTCTACTGTAAAAAGAAGGCTTTTCCATGTTTGTATGCGACGAGAAACACATTATTTTGATCAATAAGGAAGCTCACTTTGCTTGTCCCAACAGATTTCAGTTGGAAGACATAATCAAGTTGATAGTACTTCGCTAATTCGAAAGGGCTTTCCGTCAGCGTCTTGTTTTTCTTTTACATTTCAAATGCGGGATCATTTTTTTCTTTTTTATCCTAGTCGATGTCTAAAGGCGAAACAAAAAACTTGCGTTCCCTAATGTGGCGAATATTTATGTTGATCTAATGTAGCACATTCATTAACGATTTGCACCACTGAAATGAATAAAAATGCAATTTCAATGAACCTTTACTTGTATGTTTTCTTAAAATACATTTTTCCTCCGATAACTTCATGAGCAAACTTAAGTGGCTTATGGAAATACAAAGGAAGTAATCAATTTTATTGATAAATTCATTTTTATTTTCGTAATGTAAAATCATCATGGAACAGTAAAATGGTTTTATATAATAACCTGAACGGCTAGTTGTTTTGTTCTGTTCCTACTAGACAGCACTGTGTTGTGAGATATAGTACTTGCCAAGCATCTTGACCCCCAGTAACAAATAGTTCTCCTTCCTGTAAATAAATATGTGGCCTATATTACGGTTTTGTTACATGACAGTGTTCTTTGATTTCATGCCTAAAGCAGGCACAAGCAAGACAACAGCAAAACAAGAGAAAACTCCCAAGTAACTTACCGAGACAGGTAAATCAACATACCACTAACATAAACCAACCTAATACATTTTTTTTACCCCCAAAAAGGCATATAAAATAGATCTACCAGCCACAAAAACATGTGTTTTGTCACTTGATAGCATTCAGATATTTGAAACATCAGAAATCAGGGCAACTATCCAAGTGCTATACAAGTATGATGTTTATTTGCTTGCTCTGAAAAAGTCTCTATGTTAGCTCTTTGCCATTCTTTCATAAATACCACCTGACCTATTTATTAATAAGAAGCAAGTGTTGATCATTTCATTTATGACTTTTTTCTTGTTCTCTAAAGATAAGTTCATATATCCTTGGTTGGACTTGTTGTTTTGTAACCTGACTCTTTAACGGAAACGTAATATTTTGAATCTGTTGAAATTACTGTATGGTTATCTCTTGACCCACAATCCCTGTTTCGCCTTCAAGACCATTTGGTACTAGACAATTTGTAAATAGTCAGCTTGCTGTTATTTTGTAATACATTGATCAAAAAAAGGAATATTTCCTTTCCTTCATTTACTTCAATTCCAAACTGACTCAATTTATATTCCATTAAAAAAACATTGCTAATTTTTTTTGCTCATGAATATGAATTTACAGAGATAATTCACAATATCTGTCTTTTTAGTGTACATAACTTCCTAAGGATAAGATTACTTCCAGAAGATATGTAAAAATAGCTATGTTATGGTTTCTATATACATCATACATGAATATAAATAGATATGTTTGATGTTCTCAACACAAGTTTTGTTTCATCACATCTAAAAACAACAATTAAAGAAAATATATTCAGTTAAAATGTTGTTTACATTTGCAAATGTTTCTCTAATATGAAAAATTAGTTTTAGAGGTTCCCATCTCAAATATAATATAGATGTTGTGTAGAGCTTTTAATGAATTAACCTGCCTTTTTCATAAGTTTGGCATATGTACCATTTAATTTTAAAAACAATAAAAATATATCTGAATATGACATCAGAAAGTCATATAGCATTTTGATTTTATGAATTTATTTGGATGTTCCTAATTGAATGCTCCACTTGCTCTAATGATTTAAGGTTTCTTGTTAGATCATAGAGAAAACTGTTATCTTAAAAAGGCATATATGGAAGGGATTTTGATGTCATACTATCTTAGTAAAAAGAGAAAACATAGCAAATGTTCAAGGGTTGCCTGAAGGGATGGATGTTGATGATATTTTGAAATGAGTGGTACATGTATGACCTTGAGTGTTTGAACGATGAATGGCATGGCATTATTGTAGAACCCTGGATTGAACCTTATTTGTATAGCTATTTTTGTAGCTTTAACTGGAAATTCTTCATTGATATATTAATTAGAAAGACTTGATATTATTTATTTTAAGCATTTTATTTAAAGCAATCAGTTGTAAACATCATTGGTTAAAAGTGCTGGTGTTTGCATTTTTGTATGATATTGAACCTCCCTCTCCCCCTACTCCTCCCACCCCCACCCCCCACCCAACCCAAAAGTGGCTCACTGAACTAAGAAACCATTTTGTTTCATTATTTTCATTTCAAGTGAAGTACTTTGCACCCTGCAAAAACATTGTTGATTATGGTCTGTAGATCCTTACAGTCTAATGATTTTGACTTTTAATATTTAAACATAGAAAGCTGTAGAATACTGTAGAATTCTAACTAATTGATTATTAGGACATTTCTTCATTCCTGGCTTCCTCTCATACTTCAACTGGATATGCTTTTGATTGGGAATTATGCCTTGTATATTCTAGACAAGGAAAGTTTCAAAATCTACCTTGTTGCTTTGAATTATGACTCTGTTAATCATATGAAAGATTTTGAAACTTGTAAAACTAATCCTTAATTTTAATTGTTCCTATGCAATTACCTATACTGACATCAGCTTGTAATTTATTTCAGCAATCCAAGTCACCTGTTTATAGTAGCCGTATAAAGCCCCAAAACCCTGGTACGGTCTGGCCTACAGCATATCCCCCAGCTTGGCATTTTGGATTTCGGGCAACTCAGTTTCATGCACCTGCCCCTATGTATCCTGGATATCACCAGAGTAATGTAAGTATCAATTTATGCTATCTTTGTTAACATGATACAACTATAACTAAGGTTAATTCCAATTTGAACCAATGAAATGTTGTTGTTCCATGGCAGTACATGTGCTTAAAAATAGAAGCCATGTGAGTGTTTCAGTATATGCATTCGCTTATATGTTCTAATTTACCAAAAGAAAACAAAAGAAGAGTTAACAATCAATATTAGCAACGTTATGGTAACTGCTGGAATAATATTTAAATTGATGAGCTTTCAATGACTTGTATCAATTTGATTCGGGTTTTCATAACTTAATAGTTTAATAGTATTTGTTTGATATATGATATATTTAGGTTTTAAATGTGGTTTTAACTTTAACCTTGGCATATTTGATCATATCACATGCTATTAATTTGCGCCTAAGAATTAATTATTATATTATTATATTGTAATTATTACTATATTATATTGTAATTATTACTATGTTATATATTATTATTATTATCAACATTTAACATATATTCCACGAAATCAAGTCATACATGAGCTCATAGCCGACTCGGCGCTGCGTGCCTCGTCGGCTATTAGCCATGTACAATAAGATTGAGTTGAATAATTGTTTTATTATATCCACATTCACTGGATTGTGAGAAATGCAGAATTTTAATTATTTTCAAGTTTAAAATGTGAAATAACATCAGTGAAATGCTTCACCATTTTGTTTACTTCTCTACTCACGGGATGTGAGCTGATATCTTAGTAGTAGAGGAACCAATCAGAGCGCACGATTGCTCATATCCAGTGGATGTGGATATAATAATAATTATTAACCTCAATGTCTGTATGTTTTCTTTATTTCAAGAGGTTTTTTCCTACTTTTCTGAAGTTGTTGTCTTTCCTTCATGACCAGCTTAGTTTCATATTTATCCAGAAATTGACAGAGCCAGCGTGCATGTGTCATATCAAACAAAGATACATGATAATTCATTTTGTATCTGTTTTAGGCCTACTCTGTACAACCTTCTAATTCTCCAGGACTAAGTAGTAGAAGTTCTAGTGATAGAGGTGACAGTGTACAAGAAGGAGAGGAAAAGCTCAGCAAGACAAATTTGTATATACGAGGGCTTAAGGCCAATACAACTGATGAAGATTTAGTTAGACTGTGCCACAAGTAAGAGAAACCAAAGATTTGTTATGTACCTTAAAGTTAGGGGCTTTTGATTTATTTCAGCCATAGGGAATTTTGTTGCTGAAGTTTTTGTTTTTTTGTTTATTTGCTTTTGGAAACACATTGCTTTTTTGATCATAATTTTAAAAGGACAGTGTGAATTCTAAGCAAGCTTTGGCTGGGTGGGGGAGAGAATAAAAAATCATTGGTGTAGGGGAAAAAAAAAGATTTTGCAGCAAGGAAGTAAGGCCACCTATACCATAATAACCTGACACCACAGTCCTGATTCTTGAAAGCTCTTACAAGTGAAAGCCATCTTAGACCAAAAGAGAGTTCTCAGTATTTGGTGTCAAGGTTTTGAGACATGGTTCAAAGTCAGAGGGTGTATTGATTGGCAGTTGTCATTTTGCTATTATGGTCTGCAGGTCCACAAATTCAAACCTGTTTGAATTGAAGCAGAAGGAAATGAAAACAATTTATAGTGTTGTTGTGTTATTAAGATTTTTCTGGACTTGTCATGAAGTGGGTACCTGTTCATCTGGACCAGACAATTTAAAAGTTTTGTCCTGAACTACAGCATTTACAAATAAGCATCTTTAAAAGCCTTTACTAGTATTCCTAGAACACTCTACTGAATATGATTTTTTTTGTGAGCATAAATTGCAAGTTGGATAACATATTAGATTATCAGTAAAACACACTAGAATAGTGGTGTTGGAATTTTTCCATTTCTGTATAATTTCACTGGTTTCATGGTTTAGTTTTACCCAATATTATCAATCTTTATTTTCTCCAAATAGGTATGGGACAATTATTTCAACTAAAGCTATTTTAGATAAAGATACTAATTTATGCAAAGGTAAGACATAAAGCATCACTATTTTAAAGTTTGGTCATTTGGATTGGGCTGTCAATATCTCTGCATCCAACGAAGTTTTTTCTAGAAGTATTTTCAAAATCAAATTTTAAGATTAAAGGAAAGAGGTATCAAAAAATAAGTAACGTGCTGGTGATCAGATGTCTATTTCTGTTTGTTAGCATTTTGGTAAATATCTTGTTGCTCTCTTGATCAGCAGCTCAACTTGCATACACTTATTTTTAAAGGTTATGGCTTTGTGGATTTTGAAAGTCCAGCAGCTGCACAAAAAGCAGTGGCTGCTTTAGTAAATAGAGGAATCCAAGCACAGATGGCAAAGGTATAGTAATATTGCTGTAATAACTTTAGTTTTAATTTCCTTGAGGCCAATGTGGCTTTTGATGTAATTAACCATTTCAATAGATCAAATGCACTTCTGTTTTCCATTTCAAATAAATATTTCCACTACCCTCCACATGGTCATTTTCTCAACTGCCATTGATGGAATTTTTCATATCGTAATTCATTCTACCTGTACCTTAAACTTTGTTATTTTCTTTTTTCTAATTGTGAATTTTGCAGTTGAGACATTGAATTAGGGTTGTTTGCACTAAGCTGGCAAAAACATTTTGGTTCTACCAGTTTTTTGGAAAAAATTGTCCCTACCAAATAGACCTCTTGCAGCATGTTAGAATGCAGCTCAATCGGGGGGACAAAACAATGGATTCTAGCTCTCAAGACAGCAAAAGTCTTTTGTTTTGTCCTCCCAGATAGAGCTGCTCTGACAACCTGTGCAAGGGGTCTATAATTGTTTGCTAATCATGTTCGCACTTAAGGCTGGTTCACACTAGTGTCGTAATCGTAATTGTAAGCAACATATGCAGACCTAGTAGTGTACTGCTCATTAATGGTGCTTGTCTTTTTTCACACCTCAGTGATAAATACGCTACTGAGTCTGCGTACATTGCTTACGATTATGATTACACTTCTAGTGTGAACCAGGCTATAGAAATACCAAAAAATGTATTATAATCATAAGTATAAATAAAAGTTTTCCTTGTCTTGATTTGGGGTTTCATAAGTCCATTATTAGCCCTTTCCTGGGGCTTTTCCTTTGCTGGCATCACTCTTCCCATTGGTTTCAACTCTAAACATGCCAGCTTCATGCTGGTCACTTGCATTTGACTGTGTCTGTGGCCTGCACTTAAGTATGCACTAGCCTTTGTAAAAGCAGGTCATTGTCATATTTCTCAATCCATGACTAGAAGTCTGTGACTAGCAATATGATTTTGTCCAAGGAGCTTTGACTCTCCATTTATCAGACTGATAAATTATATAGGGTGAAAATTGATTAAGCTGTCAGTTTTGACATTTTACCAAAAATTGTTCTGCTCCAAGGCAGGACGACAGTGCTTTGGAAGACTGGTATGGCTTGACAAAATTTGGTAAGATAGAAAAGTTTCATTTGCACTTGTAAATTGTGGTTATTGCTTGTAAAGTAAATAAAAATTCAGCTTAGTGCAAACAAACCCTTATCCTTGAATTTAAGTATACAAAAAATACTATTGTTATGTTATGTTAGTTAACTTAATGAATTTTAGAGGAAGAAGGTAGATTTTAATAGATTCTAAACCAATGCTATGCATTATTGGTTGAATAATTATGAATTAATATTTTTGACAGTACAACAACATACCAGATGTGTATAGGGTTTTAGTGGTTTGTGAGGTATACCTATAGTTTGCAAGTTAATTGAATATCATAAACATGCCACCAAAGCCTTTTTCCCAAAGTAAATGAGGTCCATTTGAATACATAAAAAATTTCAGTGGAATGTAACTACGAATAGCTAAATCAAAATAGTAATTAAGCACTCATAATTTGAAGTATCCAAATTTTAAATGGGTGATCTGTTATCCATTCTTTTTCTAGTCTAGCCTTGAGAGAGAGAGAGAGAGAGAGAGAGAGAGAGAGAGAGCAATATGCAGAAATTCTGATCCAACCAAGCATATAACCATATTGGGTGCATTATGGGAGATGGACGTACGTGGACTAGGGTACCAGAGTGTTTTTATAAACAAAATCCCAGTATGCGAGTCCACGCTTTGAAACTTTGAATCTTGTGCATCCATTTCCCATAATACACCCGATATAGTTATATAGTTATATACTTGGTTGTATCAGAATTTCTGCATATTGCTGTGTATGTGCACGTATGTGTGTGTGTGTGTGTGTGTGTTTATATATATATAAACAAATTAGGTTGTAACTATTTTTTGAATCAATATACTCCAGAGGAAACCTGTAACACCCTCTTAACACCATTAAATTTGAAATTTAAATAACTTTAATAAATTTCAATATTGGGTAAAACATTGAAAAAGTAAACATCCAATATGTTTGTGTAATTATCTCCTTTTTATGAGCTTCTTCCATGCATAACTATTAATCACTATTAAAAAGATATTTATAATGCAGTCATCAATTAATGTCTGTTGTTTGTGTACTACAACATTGAGTCTTGCTGCTTGGCCAAGTCTAGAAGTTATATTTGGATTTCAATAGGTGGACATACAGTGACATATTTTGTTTTGGTTAATTGTCATTTAAATTGCCAACCAAAAATCTGTTGGATCATCCAACAAAGCAATGTGACAAAACCTATTGTTAAAATGGTTGGCACATTAACATCACCATGACAGTGTTTATAAACATTTTGTCCACCTATACTCATTTGGATATTGATATTAAAACTTTTTTTACTGAATATTTAAATTCCAAATATGACAAGTAAGGTATAACTTTTCATAGGACTTAATTTATTATGTTTCAAATATCTAAGTGAATAAAGACACCAAATTGTTTCAAATTAATAATTTACACATTGTTGGAACTGACTTTAAACCAAATATCTTTACTAGAAACAATGAATTTAGATTTGTTAACATAAAAACTCGTGACCTGCAATTAAGTCAAGAAAATAATACGTTCTCAAACTGTCTTTTAATCTTGTCTCTGAGAATAAGGTTCCTTTTGATTTTAAAAAATGTAGTACTAAGTTAAGTAGCATTATTAAACAACCTGCAGTTTCAATTTTGAAAGAAGGAAATTAAAAAAACTAAGAGCTCTGGTATTTTTCTTTATAAAATGTTTCATTGTGTTAATAATTAATTCTAATGAGATTCACCAGCTATTCACCCATTCACAAGAAAGGAAAGAATTTTTCCTTGAATTAAAAGATTAGGAAAAACTCTTCCTGTTCCAACAACAGGGCTCTGAAATCCTGCCATTCTGCCAATATTTTCTCAACATCCTATCATCTCATCCAATTCTTCAAAGTAATCCTGATCCCACCTCAACTTCAGTTATTTTTCCTGCTGATTTTAGCTCACATCCCAAATTCAGCTTGCCAAAAAAAAGTCAGGTCTCTCATCCTGCCATACCTATTGTGGACCCTCCAACAAGAGAGTTAGATGTGCTTGTTCACTGTTAAGTTACCAGAATATTAATAGCCCTGCTTGTGTATATAAATGTCAGTGATGAATAAATCAAATTTACTTGTTTATCCATGTGGTTTAAAATGCAGTTAATTTTCCCTTTCTGCTGGTACCAGTGCTATAAAGTGTGATAAAGATGTAGTTCATTAAGTGCTTTTATTAAAATTGTTGTCAATAAGTGAAAATTAATAAGTTAGCATCAATGGGGATTATAAAGACCTATTTTTGTCAATGACATCATGGAATTACACAAATAGCTTTGGATTTAGCAGAGAGATTATGATGTTTATTAGAGTAATTGCAATAAACCTGTGAAAAGGTTATTACTCTAAGAGAGGTTAGTAGACACTAATTCTATTGTTTTCTTTTGTGTCTATTAGTTGTTGGCTGTTAGATATTATTTTATGGGTTTATTGCAATCACTCTAAGTGAAACTGTTATTATCCACAAGTGTATCCAAGGTCGATCATATGGTTTTAAGTTCAGATTTTCATTGTTTAACTGTTAGAGCTCAGTCAGCTACCTGCTTGGTGTTTTAAAAACAAAGAAAAGTTTTATCATTTCGTGGTATGTGGTGAAGAAGAAAGAAATTTGTATTTTCAATTTGAATAGCATAAAAACAAAGAAATCTGTTGTTTATAATTATGCAAAGCTTATTTGTTTTTAGTAAAGTAACTAAAAATTATTTATGCCCTGCTGTGAGACTACAGCTGGTATAGAGTATGACATCTGCATGTCATTGTCTTTCACAAAGTGAACACATATGCAAACACATGGTCTAGATCAATACTGTTAACTTTTTCAATTTAGTTGCCTTTAGGCACTTTCAGCATCGAATACATAAAATCCTATAAACATCAAAATAGCTCATTTGGACTAGCTAATAGAGATTACTGCTGATATCAATGTGTGTGGTGATTGATGTATTTGGAACACAAAGTAAATTTCACACAGAATGTTACAGTTTCATAAAGAATGTTATGTTAAAACATGGAGAGACATGACTTATCTTTTCAATATCACTTTTACATGCTAATAACACTTGATTCAGTTTGTTGTAGTTGTTGTGCTCTTGTAAAAAAGTTTGCTCTTGAGACAGATTTAAATACTTATGTGTGGACATTTCCTATTGTTCAAGTATATTAATTGGAGGGTCCAGTATGGCTTCTTTGATACGTGTACATCATAGGTGTGGAATGGAACAATTATTAGATCAATTATCAGTGAGATTTCCTGCTTAAGAGGCTTTCATTTATTGAGGAAAGGGGGGTCGACAAAAGTTTGAGCCTTGGCTACCAAACATTTCATAATCCCCTAAATAATAATCCCCTAAGTAAAATTTCATTTTTCCATATTTTAGCAACAAGAACAAGATCCTACAAATCTTTACATTCAGAATCTTCCACCTCATTATGATGAAGCTGTAAGTTTCTATACTGTGTTATTAATTACATACAATAAGTGTATCATTATACTTATTTATTATATGGCTACAATAGTACACGCACTCTGATTGGCTGACTTCCGGTCTGAGATTTTCCCATCTCAGACCATTATGTTAAGTTCACCTGTCTTGCATCAACGCCAAAAAAACCCCAGCCATATAATAAACAATTTATTAACCTCGCTTGCTCGGTCTGTATAGGGAAAATTTCAGACCTTGGTCTTTTTTTGTACAGACTGAGCGCAGCGAGGTCCATACTGTCAAAACCTTGGTCTGATATTTTCCCATACAGACCTCGAGCTCAGTTAATAACCTCCTAATATTTGTACTTGAGCCTAGCATTGTTTTTAACCTATAATAAACTTTACATGACAAGGTAATTTCATGTGCTCTCATTAACCAATTTAGGGTCCAGAGGGACCACCACCTTATTTTTGTGTTCGCCTTGCCATGTGATAAACATCTTATTAACCTTGCTTGCTTAGTTCACGTTAGTTATGGAACCTTGTTTTTTCCACTTTTTTATTGCCAGCGTGCTAGGTGCTTGAGCCAGAAGGCAGTGGAAAAAACTCAGTCCATAACTTACAGTATGGTCCTTATGCTCAGTTAATAATTAAGAGGAATTTGTTTGACTTTCAATTAGATGCTGGAAAATATGTTTAGCAAGTATGGAAAAGTTATTTCTACAAGAATACTACGGGATAAAGACACTAACAGCAAAGGAGTTGGATTTGCAAGGTAATAATATTTGTTGATTTCTTCAAGCATAGCATAAATAAACATCTATCTTAACTGTAAAATTCCCAAAAAGGAAAGATCATGACCTAATAAAGAGTAAATAAACAGACTGATTTAATTACATTCCTTTCATATATTGATTTACACCATGATTTGTATGCTAAACTAAATTTATAACTAAATCTCTCTCTTTTTTTTTGTAGAATGGAGAGCTCAGAAAAATGTGAATTAGTCATTAGAGACTTCAATAAAAAGAGTCTACCAGGTTAATAATAGAAACACTTTAAAAAGGTTTAGGCCTTGATTACACTTGCAGTTTAATTTACTAGAATTGTTTGATTGTGCTCATTGTTTTTGAGTGCTTCAAAACCTTAAGGTTTTCACCAATTCACTGGTTTCTTTTCACAACTTTTAGAGGCACTTTGTGTAAATACAATAGTTTGTTATCCATTACTGTACATGAAAACTGGTTGTGTTCAAATTCAAAGTGGCCCTCAAATTTGATGCAAATGAGCCAAAGCAAAATGCTTTGTGGGCCATTATAAAATTCATGAGTATATAATGAGCAAAACACAATAGAAAATCATAACCGTGTTGGAGTCTTTAAATCTGATAAAGAATTGTTGTCATTTGCATTCCACTTTAACTTGGATTTTCTCGGCCAAAATCACTTTATTCATTTTAAAAATCAGTACAACAAAGATATAGTTCTAGACATTTCATGAGTGATATAAAGTATTCGTGATCGACCTTTATGGGCATAAAATGGCTCGCCTGTGCATGGCTTGCCATTTTAAATGCCCATAAAGGTCTCCAGCTTACACTTTATGTGGTGTTTAATAAACGAGCAGGAGTGTTTTATCAGGTTTTAAAACCACGAGGCGTAGCCGAGTGGTTTTAG
>JAAAQI020176113.1:0-23186 GCA_011800005.2 Stichodactyla mertensii
GCAAATATCCCCTTGGAGCCTCGGCTGAATGCTTTGTGTTTGACCAGTGAACCGATGTATGGAAACTGGTGTATGTTCAAATTGGTGGCGACTCGTATGCAATCTGTCGCCGTAAATCGTAAATCGATTGCTAGTGTAAACGGACCTCGAGCATTCAGGACGGCGTACCGCACACAGACACGAAATCCCAACTCTTAACTCCATGAGGATTTCCATTTTTCTTGCTGTCGATCAAAAAGCCTCCAATCTCGTTACAAATTGTGTTCAAGTCCAAGCAGGCAGTAGTCCATTCGGAAAGGCAAGCTTCTTTCGTAACATTCAGCTGGAAGTCAAGGCGTGTCATGAGAACGTGGCGCTGGTGGACATGACGTCAGTTGGTATCTTCGAAGTTAGTGTAAGTGTTCGTTAGCCTACCTTAATCGAGACATTAAACAATTAGACCCGGAGCCCGAATGAGCTGCGAGTCAGTAGCTCATGAGGCGCAGCCAGGGAGGACGAGAGGTCTAATTGTTTTGATATACACCTATTTCAAAAATCGTTGTCGCAGCCAAAGCAACAGTCAACACTCCAAGGCCGCAAAGGATTTCGGTAATTTTTCTCATAAATCATGTTTGCAGTACTGGTATTTTCCAAAATATTCGGTTTAACATCTGATCTACCACTGCAGCTTGCCAGAAATATATATCACAAACGCATGCAACCAAAACATGCTCTAAATGAATGAATTTTGAGAAAAATTACCAAAATCCTTTGCAGTCTTGGAGTGTTGACTCAGTGTTCCCTCCAGCTGCGACAACGATTTTTGAAATAGGTGTAAATAAACTAGTCGGACAGTGATAGAAAATAAATAAAAGCTCGAAAATTACCATTGCAATTCCATTCCTGTCGTGTCACACCATATCGTATCCATTGCAGTTCCATTCCATTCCTGTCATGTCACACCGTATCGTATCCCTTGCGCGCAGTTTCCATTCCTGTCATGTCATACCACTGTCTTCGAAAATGTTGTTAGTCGTAGTTTTATTGTCGTCCATTGTTACTGCGTATTCAGATTTCTAAGGCCCAGGTCAAACTTCGGACTTCATATGAGCCGAACACGTTGAAAACAATGGATAATAAGACGGTCTTCTTTGATGTCATTAGGTTCGGCTCATGTAAAGTTCGACGTTTGACCTGGGCCTTAGTGTATTTAATTTTCATTTGTTTTCTTATTCAGTCAGATGACGAGGAATCCTGCGAGGAGTTTCTGCAGCTCTTGTGCGCCAAAGACGTCAATATTCCAGTTGGTTGTATAAGCCAGACTGCTATGCTCAATGAGAAGGGTTGCTATGAAATGGAATGCACAGTGTCGAGAACAGACAAAAATAGGTATGAAAACCTTGTACACCAAACAATCCAACTGTTCCAGCAACAGCGATACTTGATGTGTACTTAAACCAGAACTACTGGGCTGATGAAAACACACAGCTTGTGAAGAGCTTTTGTGACATTACAGTGCCTTTTTATTAAGCTTCAAAGCATCGCTATATGGTTTTGAGGTTCTCCCGAAAAGGGTCAAATCTTATTTGTGTAGAGCTTTTAAGTTGTGACGCATTTCCGGGTCCTTCCATTATATATGAAAATCTGCTAAAATCAGAAAGCTAAAATCATTGTAGCCAATTTATTCTCCACCTGATATAATAAGATTTCAGGTATACAGCAATCCCTGTTATAAAGAAAAGTGAGGAAAACTCTTCACAAAACTGTTTTTTATCGTTGCCCTGGAAGTCACTTTTTCACACGAGTGACGTCACCCTCAGGGACCTGTCATTAATTAGAGGGGGAGGGGAGGGCTGCTGCATTTTTCTTTTGATGTGCATGTTTTTAAGAGGCTCTCCATTTTCCTTCTGCAGAAAGGCTGCTGGCCTCCAATAATGTCTTTTGTTAACTGTCTAAATTGATATGATCCCCCTCAAAGGACTGGACAGATTTCTGTGACCCTCCCCTTTAAGTTTGCATGAAAAATGACTTTCCCCATATGCACCAGCCCTCCGTCTCATCTAGTTCTATTTTATTACAGATACCTCATCATTGTACCAACCGCTTTCACCCAAGTTGCACATTTTTGGATTTCAAGGCAGCTTCCCCAAGAGAGCACATTAAAGATGAGAGATGTGCAGTCGGCCTACGTCGTTCTTGGAGTCCTGGGACCGAAGTCGGAACAACTCCTGCAAAGCCTGACCAGTACACCTCTGAACAAGGGAGATTACCCTATCAACACCTACAAGGCGAGTATGGGGCAGATATCATTTGTCGAATGTACTTCTAAATACTAGATGCGCTGTGAATGAATTTTCATCGTTCTAGGCAAATGAATGAATGAATGAATAAATAAATAATGAGAGTGCTTATATAGCGCATCTCACGCAAGTGTTAATGGGCTTTACAATCATTGCCAGTGGAGGACTTTAGGGGCTGCATTTTAAGGCGCCATTGGCAGCCACGCAGCTTACAATCTTGAGTAGGTAATTGGTATTAGTATGATTATACTAGGAGACATCCCCTACTCTTATAGGAATAGCTGAACAGGTTATTTAATGCCCCCCCCCTACTTACAGGTTAAGGAAGGGATGGGAGACAGGGCCTACGGTTTAGCATCCTTATCCGAGGAGACATGAAGGTCTAACCATTTGCAGATATTATTAAGGCAGCCCCCTTTCCTCAGTTACTTTAAGACCCTGAGTGTTGGTCCAGCCGGGGGGCTTGCCCCTGGAGCAAAACCCTTAGCGTGTATGGACCTTAATATACCTTTTTTCAAAATTGCGTGCGCATCCAAACATGACTCGTCACAAAACCAAAAGACGAAAATCCTATGAAATTGAGATTCTTATGTTATATGTAAAGAGGAGAATAATTAATGTTAAAGATTCTTATTGGAAAATTTCTTTGAACTGTATGATAATTGATAACTGTGACATCATAAACTTCTGTTCTGGTATCGTGGGCTCGTCAAAGTGTTTGCCCAAATTTGGATGGGTGCGCAACTCTGAGAAAGTTATCTTAATTTTTTTCCTTCTTTCTTTACAGACACTAGATCTGGGATACGCAACAGGAGTGAAGGCTTTACGAAGAACAAACGTTGGTGATCTTGAACAAGGCTGGCAGTTACTCATCCCTACGGAGGTAAGACTCTCTTTGAATTCGTACAAATACCGATGTCTGTCTTCATTGGAGGCTCCTTTACCCAGAATTAGGCTCATTTCAGTGTCACGCAAAATATTCACAAATACCATTAAGAATATACGACTTCAACAATACAAATACTAAGGAACATTTCACACACATCGCACTCAAAACCAAGCCATTCTAATACGATAATGGACTTCTCATAGTAACGATAATGGACTTCTCATCGTAATGGACGTCTGGCATGGTGCATTATTGTCTAGCTCGGGTACAAACATCTTTGTTTATCGTGCCTTTATATGGTGGTTTTTGTACCGAAACTAGACCACAATAGACCTTTCTCACGCAGCAACCATACTTATTCCCTTGAGAATGAAAACCTTTGTTTTTGCCCGGCTAAATTCGAGGCTTGCCGGGCAAAATCGTATTTTTTCAGTCAACATGGCCGCCGCGTGAGAGGTATATTGAAGCTTGACCTTACTGCTTGATGCTTGTTTTATTTTTTATCGTTTTGTTTCCATAGTTCGCTAATAAAGTGTATGACGATTTAATGGAAGCTGGCAAACCCCATGGTATTACAAACGCAGGATGTTTCTGTGTGGATTCTCTTCGCATAGAGAAGGGCTACCCAAGAATGGGTATTGAACTAACAGCATTTGTCAATCCCTATCAAGCCGGGTTGGAAAACAGAATCGATCTTCAGAAGGTAAGGAATAGACCAAATCCACTTGGGCGTAATGTTTTCCATTTCAGAACACGTGTCATCCTCTTGGGAATAAGACTCTTTGTTTGAGGTTTATACATATTAATGTATCTTCTCAAGCGTTTCCAAGAAACAAAGAAACAATACCCAAGGGAATGACACGTGATCTGAAGTGCGAATACATTACGCCCAAAGTAAAGAGGTATATAGACAAATCCATTTGGGCGTAATGTTTTCCTATTTATCAGACCACACTGATGTCATTCCCTTGGGCATTGTTTTTTGTTCTTTTTGTTTGTTTCTTGGTAACGCTTGAAAACAAACAATTATATGGATGGACCCACAAACAAAGAATCATACTCTCAAGGGAATGACACGTGGTCTGTAATGCGAAAATATTCGGATTCTGATCGTGGTAGTATCATAATGCGGAGTATAAATCGAGGCGCAAAACACCCTTTTGCATTTAAGATGTTTAGTTATTAGTTTCTGAAATTAAAACCACATACAAACCTCTTATTAAGCAGGGGCGAGGGCTGTACCATAAGTTATGGACCGCAAATTGGCTAATGAGAGAGTGTTGAATTACCTTGCCATGTAATAAAATCAATTATATCATGATTTTTAACAGAAAAGCGATTTTATTGGCAAGCAAGCTCTGCTCAGTCTAGAGGGAAAACCACTTCATAAACGGCTTGTATTCATGGCTTTGGAAGAACACGACAGTGACAACATCCCCTGGGGAGGGGAACCAATCTTACGCAATGGAAAAATCGTTGGATCAACTTCGTCCGCTTCGCTCAGCTTCAAGCTCAACAAACCGGTATGCATGGGGTACGTGGAGACCGAAGAGGAACCGATTACCGGCGAATACATACAAAGCGGGAATTTTGAAATTGATGTTGCTGGTCAGCGGTTTCCCGTAAAGACTGCATTGCACAAGTTCACAGAGCAGTCAACGGAAAATTTTCTAACGAAGATTTTTAAACGAATCTGATAGTGTTAAATTTGATATAACGTTTTAGAAATTGTTTTATTCATTTTTAAATCAAAACTAAAATAATTAATTCTTCCAATGGGTGGCCTGTGGCTGGCGTTTTCTCGCGATTTTTGCTAGTTTCAGAGCTAGCTGGGTTTTGGATTAATTTTTTTAAAAAAGAAAACGAAATATATTTAATAATTAATCAAGCAAACGACAAGCCCATTCAAGGGTAAAAAGCAGTTTTAATATTGGTGCCCACCCGCTACAGAAATTCCTGATTTTGGCCAGTTTGGAGCACACTAATTTAATTCTTAATCAATTCCTTAAAGTTTTTCTTTAATTTTCAGAAGTGTAAAGTTCATTTGTTTTGTGCTCCAATTCGAGTTAAATTCGGAGTTAGTGCAGTGGGTTTATAAAAACAATTATTAATAAAAACTAAAATTCATACGAAGGCTCACACATACAGAATACAGCCATATTCATATTTGTAAAATAGTTGATACATAAAGCGCGCGCTGATTGGCTTGTTACCGTGTTCATATCAGAGGACAAAGACACGCTCGCGGTAAAACAACGAAAAATATTTTATAGACCCCTTGCACATGTCGTCAGAGCAGCTCAATCTGGGGGACGAAACAAAAGACTTTCGCTTTCTTGAGAGCTAGAATCCATTGTTTTGTCCCCCAGATTGAGCTGCATACTGACGTGCTGCAAGGAGCCTATTGAAGAAATAGAAAACGCGCGTGCGTGCTGTGTGCAGTTATAAAGCACACGGGTATGGGCAGAACACGAGAGAAGTGTTGAAGCACGAGGCGTAGTCGTGTTCTACCCATAGCCAAACTAAAGATCTTTGGTGTTTTATCACGTGGCGGCCATGTTGGTTGAAACAATACATTTCCCCCGCGTGGTCTCGCATTCAAACACTTCAGAACGAGTTCACTCGAGCATGAATAAAGTTTTTTATCCTCTTGGAAATGAACGTGGCTACCGCGTGATTAGCCCATTACAATCACTGTGCTGAAATGTATGATTCACTATTGCAAGCGGAATGCCAGGCCTCGACATATTATGCAACTACAGGAGATCCTGGCTTTATTTTTCATTTACACGTACAAGCTACCAATACTTAATTTTTAATCAATTTTGATTTACCATTTATTTATAGTAACTTAACTCGGGGTTAAAAATAAACGTAAATTTGGCAACAATGTTCTTAAAAAAAATTTATAAAGTGAAAAACAGTTTTATCACGTATTAAATAAATCATTTTGATAAGAATGGTAATATATTTTTTCGTCCCGTAGCATTGAATCTCTGACTAGTAAAAACTCCGAATTTTACTATTTTATTCTAAACGGTCATGCGCATTCTGTAGGAGTAAAATTTTGGAAGTGTCAATTTCCAACATATTTTCATTCTATAGTACTTCAGAGATCATACGGGAAATATCATGGAAGTCAGTATTTCAACGGTCTGTTGAAAAGAAATATAAAGGAAAGTATGTTCGGAGTATAGTAGCAGGCCTGTAGCAAGGGGGTGTATGGGATGATGCGCCCCCCCCCAACACACACACACACAGACACAAAAGGGTTCGCTTTTTGGGGATAGTTTGGTACACTTTGGCCTCAGCCGCACTCCCCACAAACAATTCTTGCTACGGGCTCGAGTAGGGATCAAAACGTCCAGAATGTGGAAGCGTGCAGAGGGTGTCTCATTACAAAACTTTTTACAAAGATTTATCCACAAAACTGTTGCGCACTTTGCGAAATCCTACAATTTTACATGGGAAAAGTTTTGAATCCTTATTTGATCTTATTTACCATAACACTAGAATTCCTAATGTAACTGGTTTGCCTTATGTTGCACTAATCTTGGCGGTAACAAAAAGGTTTAACTACCATAAAATACCACGACGTTGAAAAACTACTGCCCGGCGGCGTCGTAGCAACACGCATGCGCATTGGCATTATATTATCGGCCATTTTGAATTTGAGTTCAAAATAAGCAGATCGACACCATCTTTAATTTAGTGTTCTGGGGATTTTCTTTGGATAAATCGCAGCTGAAACGAAAACATTCTAATCCGGGCAGATGGATGAAGTGACTGTGCCTAAGGACCTCAACACAAAAACTGGGTTGTTAAAGAAACCAGACGGCAGTTTCACGCTAGCCGTCGCCATGACAAACCATATCTAATCAAAAATGTGCTTAACGGTAAGTGATTTAACTATTAGCTAGCCAGGATTCTTGACCACTAGATCTAGTACAGCTGGATCGGCATTATTTAAATTCCTGATACTTAAGGTGGTGGCTTTAATATTAAAGAAGGCTTTTTGAACTTTTGAGAACTTTTTCAACTATAATGCATATCTTTAAACACGAGGTTTCATGGCTGTCAAACATACAATCTCGACTTAATACACTAAATAAATAGGCCAAAATAATTTTTTATTTGCCACTCTAGTTCATACATGAAAGTTTGCGAATAGACCTCTACTACGTAAAGCACCTATTAAAGTAAACCCCGAGCCGGGGGGAGTGCGGGGAAGGGGTGGGGATTTGTTCGAGAGCTACAAGTTTTTGTCAAAATCCCAAGGGTAGGGAAACAAATACAGATCAAATGATCACAAATGCCCTTCCTCCGAGGAGAAAACGTACTTGTTTATAAGTCAACGTCAACCACTGATCGCGAAAAGCACTATTAGCCAATGTCATACCGTGAGAGACTGGGACGAGTCCCTAAATTTTGATATGTCAGACTCACCTAGAAAGGAAGAGCATATCAAGCTTTGCAAAATCCCGAAGTATGTTGTTAACTGGTTCAATATTCAACGTTTTACAGCCGTTCTAATATAGTAGAATTTATTTTGAATGTATGGTTGTAGGGACAAATATCGGACAACTGTCCCTACAACCAAACTTTTGCAAAGCTCGATGTGCTCTTTCTTTCAAGGTGAATCTTGTGTTGACATTATCAAAATTTAGGGACCCGTCCCAGTCTCTCTGGTATGACATTGGCAAATTGACGTTTGCTTGGAAGCTGGCCCGACCAGATGCCTCGACCCTCGGGATCCACAAAATGATCAACTGCCTGATTTTTGCCCGCACTCGCCCCTCCCCCCCCGCCCCTCCCGCTCCTCGGGGTTACTTTGATAGGTGCATAATGCCAACCTCCCCCCCTCCACACACACACACACACACACACACACACACACACACACACCCACACACACACACAACCACCCACCCCCCCCCCCCCCCCCCCCCCCCCCCCCGCCTCCCTTGATGTTGCAGCCGCTAATGTGCTAAACAAAATTCACATTTTATTTTGACCTTTGCTATGTTAATCGGAGTTTAACAATCTCTTGTTTAATAGTTTCAATTTTGTGTTTCGGCAAATCCAAATCTCGTATACAGAGCCCACGTTCTTATTGGTCAGCAACGAGCCGCGGGTGACTGGGTAGGCAATTACGACAGACCCTTCTCGGCTCTCTTTAAATGAGAGACGCTTTGACGGCGAATCCAGGTCTTTAATGTTTAAATGAACTGGTCTTATCGGATTTAGGCTATTGGGGTTGGAAATTGGTTAGAGGTTTCGCCTCTTTTACTCAAATATATAGGCCAGCTGTCAGCAGTTGTTCTGAAGTCAGTGATATTTTTCCTAATTGAGGCCGGGCTCTAGAGTATCATTGCTTTCTTTACTGGTCAAACGCGGCTTAATAGACCTTTCCGGAGATCGCTTGAATGATCCAAGTTCAGTCTCGACTAGGAACCATTGTTTGGTGATCAGCCAAGCGAATTCGGGAAAGGTCTATTGACGTCGGACTAAACTTTCCCAGCTCGGTGGTAGACGCCTTGCCAGTGGATCATCTCATACATGGATAAATGTTAAAACTATCTAGATGTTATCGATACTTATCCGATATGTGTCATGATTTGCACATTTTTGTTGATGAATTCTGATTTACTGGATGGACACAGAAAGCCTAGAAAACCTTTTAATATGTCTTCGATGAAGGGTTAATGCACACTGCCAGACATTGTGGCTTTCACATAAGATTATTTAAAACCCTTCTGCAGCTAGCGTGGCGTGAATACGTGACTGTCGAAAATCCCCGCTGCACGTGCGCCAAGGAGCTGTGACAATCTCTCATAGAATTCAAGTTTCAAGAACTATCACCGATGCAAGACTCGACGCACACGTAATGTTTTCTTTCTGTCCATTCCTTGGTTGGTGTTTGGTTGGTTCAGCGTTGGTTGGTTGGTTGGTTGGTCGGTCCGTCCGTCCGTCCGTCTGTCCGTCCGTTCGTTCGCTCGTGGTGAAATAGTGGAATTTCGAGACAGTGAGTCAAGCCCCCGGTTGGGCTGGGTTAGTAGCTGAGTGGGTGACCATTTCAATTAAAGACCAAAGGCAAGGTTGATTTCTCAACCTAATGAGAAATCTTTTGTTAAGAACACCAACGTTGCTGCGATAACGTAACATGCAAACAAAAAATGTTTACAGTAAAACGAACGAACGAGCCAAGACATGCACTACTAGGAATTCGACTGCTCTGATGCTCGCATTATTTACAAGAACTAATTAGCAAAAAATGCTGCTGTATTTCTCTCTAAAGAGTGCTTTTCTCGAGATGTCTAAGGTCGCTTACAGTCTTATATTTCATTAAATTCATTAGAAGAGAGCTATAGTCAGTAAGTCTTTTGTATAACCCACACAGACTCCATAAAGTCTTCAATTAAAGTCTTTTCAAATCCAAAGAAGGTGATCAGTAGGGGATTGAGTAATGAAGGAAAGAGGACACCTTTTAGGACACCAGGTCTTGTCTTCATCCCATACTGACCCCCAGTGATAGATCACGCTAATAATATGTCTCTCTATGCGAGATAAATGAAGCTTTTCATTATTTCATTTAAAACCTCCTCTATTCCTTTTCCTCTCAAAATTATTGTGGAAATGAAAAAACAGCTGAATAAGACAAAAGAGACGCTCGTAACTCCCTCGAGAAAAATTGCTTAATAGTTGTATAGTATCTTCTTGGATAAATCGCCCCAAGAATTATGAGAGTGTCTATGAAGGACATTTTTTTAAAATATTTTATTTTATTTTTCCCCTAACTTTTTCAATTGCATTTCGTATTTCTAGGTTGTATCCCGAACACAAACTGACAATTTCAAAGGCTAAGGTGATATCCATCAAGGTAAACTAAGTGTTCATTTTAGGATGTATTCAAGAACCCCCTTTTCTACTTCCTCATTTTTAGTGGTGACCAGCAGGTGGGAGGGGCGTAAAAAGACCTCTGATTGCTTCTGTCATATCATGTTACTATTCAGCTTTGAGGCAATTTCCCTCTCAGCCCTTTTCAATCCTCCGAACTGAGTTATGATTGGTAATGTTTCTTTTTGGCACAGTTGTCAAGTTTTCTCCCTGATCGTTTTTTCTTTCAATGAAAAAAGAATGTTTCAGTAAACGGTAGAAACGCATAGAGCGGTGTTCTTATGAGTAGGAAACTTAAAGGTGCTGACTTACAACACGTACGGCTGACGACATGCATGACACTGAAATGGCTTTCCTTTGTTTTAGCGCAAATTATCCAGTCACAACGCTTATTTACACTTGCGGTAATGCTGCACGTCTGTCTGTATTTGACGTGCTGTTTCTCACTTGTACGAAATCCCTTCTATATAAAAGCTACTCAGTCAAAGGCATCACGTGACGATTAACCAGGGAAAATATTGTCCGTCAAAAATCAAACAGCATTATCACGTGACCTAGTGGTTACATCTTTAGATGTTGTCAAGTATATGATTTATAAGACGGTACACTGTCTTATTGTTTAAGTTGCCACAGGTGCCGTGTTGTCTGTGATGGGAGATTAATGGCAATGCTTGTGTAACGCACTATGTTTGCTCTGCTTAATATTCGTTATTGACATAGAAATGATTCCACATTGAAACAAGATTTCAACAAACGTCAGTTACAACAAAACACTTTGTTTCACAAATTGCAAACGGAAAAAATACAGAAAGATTTTCTTTCTCTTTCTAAACGAAGCCCTGAAACCACATTTTAATCATGGGAAACGATCCATTTTATCCATCTTGCTACTGATTTTACCGCAAGCAAACTAAGATCACTCAGACAAGATCTGAAAGTTCATTCGTAAAAAGATTGGCTTCAGTATTCAGTCTGTCAGAATCAAATCAAGACATCTTTTGAGCAGTTTTTATTCTTGATAGTATCTCTTTTATTTCGTTTTATTTATTTCCATCGAGATGGCCAGAAAGCAACTTGAAAGTGTAGTTAAAACTCTCATTTTCAGTTCTGTTCATGATAGCATATCTCTTTTATGTTTTCATTTTTATTTCGGTACGTAAAATCCTTACTTATTAAAAAGAAGAAAAAACTCGACATGAAAATACCTCAGTATCACTACTAAATGATTTTCGCCTATGATATTGAATTTTCTCAAGATATTATTACAAGAATTACTAAGGAAAAAAAATCAGCATTCGCCCAAGGAAAACCTAGGTATCTCACTTACGCTCTTGGTATTCTAAAAATGATAGAAAAGGATTCTATTAAAAATAATTTGTCAATATGCTAAATACTAAATTTCAAAGAATTCATCTAATAAAAACCTAGAAATTTATGATTCCAGATTAGAATATAAGTAGAATATTTTCGCTATCGTTGGATTAATTTAGTTAAATATATGTTATTTACATCTTATGATTAAAAAATGAGGACAAAATCCACAATGGAAAACTTGCCACTTATCATGTGGGTTAATTAGCGAGAAGAAACTAAAAAAATTAAATCAAAATAATTAAAAGACAAAAGGTTTTAGAAGCATGCTTTTGCTAAGTTGGATAAATTAATTACACTAATCTGAGCACATGAAGTATACTCCAGTGCAGTTGGAGTTTTGTTAGTTTTAAACTATCGTAGAATACTATGTATTTTATTTAATATCATTGTGAAATATAAAAACCGAACTAGTTTTAGTATCATTATAAATAAATAATTTGTTTACCGCAAAAACCTCTAGATAACAAAACAATTTTGTTGTTTCAAAGTTTATCCATATAGGAAGCCACGTTGATAATTCTCACTGATTGACAGCAGTTTCCCAGGTCTGGTTTCTTGATATTCTCCGTGTCATCATCAGTGAAGGCTGGATTGTCCATGGAATATTTAATTGCAGCGATCTTCTCCTCGTAACTGCCGTCAGGAATAGAATTTCTTTGACTTTTTTTTGACGACAGTTCTTTGTTTTGCTTTGGTGGGTAGCTTTGCCTTCTCAACGATTTACGAAGTGAACCAAAACTAAAGGTTCGGAGCGAAAATGTTTGTTTAAACTGAGCAGGTGATTCCTCGCCAATCGAACTAGAATCAGAGATTTTGTCATTCACCATAGTCTGACATGAACGATTTCCTTCCTTTATATCATTTTTGCTTTCGTCTCCTTTCCCTTCTGCAGCATCCATCATCTCTTTAATTTCTGTATTTATAACTGATTCCTCTGAACCCTTTGACCCTTTGTTTTTATTGGTAAATGGTTGTGTCTGACGTCCGAAGTCCATTTCCTCCATTTCCTCGCTGGAAGCTCCAGAAGGACTCCTCTTGGACAGCTCTTCACCAATTGTTTCCTTCTTACCTGATGTCTCTGTAACTCCTTCCTCGTTATTGTTCTCCATGTCAGTGCTTTGTCTTAAGCTCTTACGATTCCCTATCTCTTTAGGCTCAGCTTCTTGATAACAGCATCGCATATTGATGTGATTTGGCGGTAATTCCGGTGACCGTCCACTACTTGCTAAATGAATCATGTGGATCCATCGATGCCTCTGAAGATTCGAATCACATTTGAAATAGAAACTCCCTTCGCTTGTAGTTAGTCGAAATCGAAAGCTGTAATTTCGTCGTTTCAGAAGAATACATCGAGAACAAGAGGAGAGCCAAATGATTTCACAAAAGTCACCTTCTTTACACTCTCTTGATACGTACAAGTAAATCTTCTCGGCCTTGAGTCTTGCCCAAAACTGAATCCACCGATCCTTTAGCTCTCTTTTCTTTATGAAATCCTCGTAGTAAATATCCTCCATGGCATCCTTGGTTGTATATTCGCTTAGTCAACCGAAGCATTTGTAATCTGAAGCCAAGATGTCGTGAGTAAAAACAAGAAGGCTGGTCAGTTATACAGATTGATTGCGTTACGTCACATTACATTGCGTTACATTTTGCTTTGAGTAATTTTAATTAAAATTATTTAAATGCTGCTTTTAAAACATTATGCATAATTTAATAAAACAGTCGAATACGAAGTTGTAGAATATACGATAACGACTAATTTTGGCACGAAGAAAAACTTTTCATTTCGCTTTTCCCTTTCTTTTCTTCGTATTTCTCCTACCACTCTCTTCAGTCTCTAGTTTCCGCGTCCTTCGACACCACAGGAACTCCAAAGAAAGATAAATGTCGTAAAGGAATCGCCTCGTTTATGGAAGAGTTGCCAATAAAAGTTTAGAGACATTTGATCATTAAAGACTTTTAAAAGTCAGCTAAAGACAAATCTTTTTAGGAAAGCTTTGCTTTATTTTTCTTAATACATATATTTGTTTATTATTATTATTATTATTATTATTATTATTATTATTATTGTATTGTTTAGTCTGTATATTATATTGGTATATTTTGTATATTTTACATATTTGTATATTTCAATTATTTTTTCATTTAGTGATTAATTTTATTTCATTTTTTTCTATTATTGTTCAGTCTGTATATTTCTGTATTTTACATATTTTTATATTTTAATAATTTGATAATTATTGTAAAGTGCTACGGTCAAGTAGTTGAGTTTAGCGCTATAGAAATAAAGATTAGGAATATTATTAGTAGTAGCAGTAGTAGCAGTAGATTTCACATGGTGTGAAAAATCAACACGGGGGAGGGGGGGAGGGGGAGGCCTTTAGTCTTTACAGCCATGTTGACGTCACTAACCAGTTTATTTTCAACTAGTCATACTTATCAGTAACGGAATTGAGACCTAGTTTTCGTTCTTAAAAAGGAATCTGAATGTGCCAACGAAGTGATGAGATTTAAAAGGGAGTATTTTAGCAAGAGTGAGGAAAATCGTTAATATTAGGCAATTGAAGTCGAATGAGAAATCTTCTTCGTGGATTCAATTTGATTGATCATTGAGTTGTTTTCTATAAAATTGTGTGCAGCAGCCAATTTGTCGCGCCACATTATTAGAAGAAACTCACAATGAGACAGTTCCATGGCTAAAAATAACGATTCCCATGTCTAACGATTTTACATTGTAAATTTGTCTCGCAAAATGTTAAGAATCTTTACACAAAAACTGGTTTAACAGGTTTTTCAAAACCAGTACCAAGCAAACCTATGCACACTTCCTTATATGGAGTGTAATCTAGTCAAACCTGTTTAGAACAAAAGAAATGACGCACTTCCGTAACAAACTCAAACTCCTCTACGTTTGCCAACTTCATTGGCAAAAAGGCACCGAGTTGCTAGCTAGGATTTAACACCCCTCCCATAAAAGTACTGTAGACTGTTTCTCACGGATCATGCTGTACTGCCGGTTACCGCTGACCAACTAACATATTCTCTATAGACTATTGACTACTTATTAAGTTAAAGCGTATTCGTTAAGATACAGTTAGCTAGCAGGGCAAATTTGGTAACTTTAGGATATATTAGAAACATTAAAGAATCCTAGTCAAACACAATGCATTGCGCACCAAACATTAGATAGCCAATCCTCAACCTGCCATTTTCTCTGCCAGGCGAAATGGCGGCTTTGGAGGTAAAGCTTTTTGAATCCATTTCCATCGATCTTGTTTTTCATGATGGGGCATTTTCACCCATCAGAATATATTCATACATCGTCAGTTCATCTTTTACATGTGACGTGGATATTTTTAAGTTTAGCAGTGAACCTGAGATATGTAAACAATAATACACCTATTCGAAAAATGGCCGACGAGCCTGGCGACCGAGATTTCCTGGACACCAATTTGTCTGAAAACGAGGCTAGTCAGTATTTCGCGAAGATTTTGCCTTGAAGTAGTTATGTTTACGCTATAATGGAGTCAGAAATCGCGCTAAATGAAAAAAATATATATTCTAGGTGCTTCTCGTGGTGATCATCAAGCCATCTTAGAATCTTGATACTGATTAGCCTCGTTTTCAGACAAATTGGTACCCAGGAAATCTCGGCCGCCGAGCTCGTCAGCCATTTTTCGAATAGGCGTATATAGGCGCATAATGTATTGTGGTTGACTAGGATTCTTTAAAAGGTTAAAAAGATTAAGATTCTTTATATATCGGGAAACTTTCGTTTGGCACGTGTTTGATGACTTGCCATGGACATATGTAATGCGGGCACCGTTGTGATTGGACTAATATGATCCACTTGATTAGATAAGACAAGTTTCTCACTCCAGGAAAGCCATTGAAAAGTCCCATTATTTAAGTGGTACATTATCATTGTATACGTTACAAATTCTTTACATTCCATTACAATGCATTTACATTATATACAATGATTATTGTTCCAACAGATCCTGCTTTTCACTGTGGTCTTCATAGTGTTAGCCTGAAGGACTCCACATTTGAATCGACCTGAGATTGTCTATTGTAAACCATTTTCTCCTATTTCTGATATGAATTCATGGCTTCGGGTTCTTACAGAAAGCTGCATTTGGACGAAAGACTCCATTCCAACTTACTAGATTTCCTAAAGGCTTTTATTTCTAAATTGGTAGATATCAGATGGTGAGTACAAGCCCTAGCGGTTGTGAGGCTTTCTTGTTTCTGATGAAAGTGAAAATATTGACGTAGAAAACATCACGAATGATATATAGAGTTGTTTTCACATTAATGGGAAACTACGGTTCTGAGCTTTAGCTTTTTAGAAGTGGAATAAACTAATAACTAAAGAACTGACTCAGCCACACGTACGTGGTACATACGCAGTGTACAGTAACACAAAAAGGGCTTCCTATTGTTTTTCTGTAAATCATCTAATCATAACGCGTAGTTATGGTTACGGTAAAGTACGGTACCGCTACGAATTTGCTCAGCCATACGAAATCAGTTTTAGCTGGGTTGGTTCACAATGCATTGCATTTAAAAGATATCTGCAGCACCTTAGTTTTTTGGCAGCTTACGGAATTCGATGATTCAATGCGTTGAATTTCATGAGAAGTCTTGAATTTCGAGGACTTAAAATTCCGTGGTTCCTAAATCCAGATCCCATCCCAATTTATCAAGCAGAACTCCTTACTGAGGCTAAATTATACTTCTAGCGTATTGTTTTTCCGATTTCAAAATTATATCTTGGAAAAAAGATGTTGCGTCACTATTGATGCATCTTTACAATCGTTACTCTTAGGGGAGCAATCAATACAATATACTAATTATGTTAGCTTTAGTTTTCTTCGCGAAAATAATTTCCATGCAGGAACTCGATCATCGATTTTGGGATTGGCAGCTCATGAAGTTTATCACAACGAATGTTCTTGCGAATAACGAATCGACAGAGGAATTGCAGTGAAGAAACTTTAGTAATCCTAGACACAGGATACAGAAGTCGAACCGGGTACCACGTGTCCTGAAATATCTGTCTTCTGGAATAAAACAAAACTCCTTTCTTAGACATGGTCATTGCGTGTTGAAGAAGCTCAATAACCGAGTCTTTTCCTTCTTCACTTGCAAAGCTGTATTTTTTATTTTTGCACTGGATTCTCGTATGACAGCAAGAACCTTTGGATCTGAAGCTCACGCTCAGAAGATGGCGACTGTTAGCGCTATCTCGTAGAAGGAAGCTTCCGTCGGGTTTGCCTTGTAGTTCTTTTTCTGCCTCTTTGGATGACATTGGTCCCCAGTACCAACTGAACTCAGACAGATCTTTCAATTCCTCTGCAATAGTTTTCGGTGGGTTTTGTTTCTGTGGCTGAACGTGGACCTTACGCCAGCGTAACTGTTGATATGTGTCATTAGAAGTTTGAAAATGGTTTAGAAACCAGTACGGCGTTGGATCATTTTCGCATTCGTCATCCACGCAACAATAAATGTTGGAAAGTTCATCTTCGTTTTCGAATTCGTTTGACACAGAAAAGCTTTCATCGGACGAAAAATCTGAACTTAAGTCCTCGCTTTTGTTGTTAGAAGAAGCAAAACATTTTGGATCGCTTATGTAATTGTGAAAACTTTTTTCAAGATTATCTGTACTTGGAATAAATTCTAAATTGTCAGCGTACTTCTTTAAAGCGTTAGAATGTGCACAACCCATCATCCGTTTCAGACAGCCTGTTGAACTGGAATTCTTTGACTTCAATCCGAGTGGAAAAACTCAAAAGCTCGGCTAGATATCACAGTCTGTATTTGGAGTGATTTAGTTCAATTATATTATCGTGTATTCCCGTTCAATTGATAATGAAAGCTTCCGTTCTGATCACATTTATAGCTGGTAATATTCAAGGCTCGCGTCATTTTCAGTTTTGTTGGACAACTTTTCATTTTGCGCTGCGAGTCTTCCTGAAATAAACGAAATTTAAGAACCCGCGTCAAATACAAATGAAATTTTCATTTTCTTGTCAAAATATGCGAAATAATATAACTGACATATAGTGATCATCGATAAAAAAGGACCATAACACTCTCTCTTTCTTACTAAACGTTAAGATTTGAAAGTGAAAACAAACTCAAATTCTAAATTTATATAAAAAATTGAAAGTTTCAATAATGTTAACTTAATTAAGGGGCCTGGCATGCTTATGGTATCGATCCGTGTTTCTGTTTATACGAGTCAGTCCAAAAATCATTTCAGACCGGTCTCAATTCACTGAGTGATTGGCCTGGAGTTGAACCGGAATGTCCTTAGTCACTTACCTGCGTTATTTTTGGTTGTGACCGCAAAAAAAGCTGCTCGTAAAGCAATTTATACGATTCTAAAATCCTTTCCATGACTGAGAAGTCTTCCTGAACGAACTCGGCATTTCTTCATTTGAGCATGCGCAGAATTGTCGACCAAAAAACCTTGATCGAAAAGTCTTCCAAAAATTGAGCCTGCAAACAGGCGCACGCATTATTTATTTCTCACTGGTCACTCATGAGTCCACACTAAAATACAACATGGCGGTGAAAAGTTATTTGCATGTTATCAAGCAACTCGTGACGTATCTGGTGACGACACTCGGCGCATGCTCAAACGAAAAAAAAATGCCATGGCCGTGCAGAGGTTTCTTTCGTAACGATCGAGTACAACAAAAACAGAAGTCAGTACAGAGGACAGGCTCAGTGAAAGGAGAAAGAACGAAAAGGCACCTTTGCCAGTACAGCGGGGCTGTTGCGCCAACCGTATAATGGCCCATTTCATAATGACGTCACATCAAAACAATCTATTGTTTAAACACTAAGGATCTTGGTCGTAGGAGGGGGACAAAACAGTAACAACACAAAGAAAATCGATATTAAATGAGTTTTGTAGTAAAGACCGTAGAAAAGAGGTAACAGCCACCAAATGCAGTGAATATTGTGTATTAAACATCACTGCATCTTATATTAGGAAACCAGACAATTTGAGACTTAACTTTTCTTAGGAGAGCGAATATTGTTCAAATTTCTGTTGTTGTGGACAATTCTGTCCCCCTCATAAACAAGCCGTGACGTCACAATGAAAAAGGCAATTCTCATAGTTCTTTGCACCTGATTAAAATCTCTTTTAGGACTAAGGCGTCCATTTTTACACTTTTCTCATTCCTGTTTTTAGTTCTCATGTTAGCCCTAAAATAAAAAACAACTTAATCCCGAAAGGAGAAAGAAAATTTTAAGGATCCTATAGATTATCGTAAGAATCGAATTTAGAAATTTGAGAAGTTCTCGAGGAGATTTTGTAAAAGCACTCCGTATCTAGGCTTAGACTGAGATCTTTCATGTGATCCTTAAAGATATAATTCGAGCCTTTTTGTTGTGGTAATAAAAGCCAAATATTGCTCTCAAGTACTTAACCAACAGGAAAGATTAAAAGGGTGCTAAAACCTTTTGACAATCTGTCTTTGGCAAATGTAGATTAAAAAGCAAAAAAAAAAAAAAAAAAAAGGCGTGAGAAGGAAAGACATTTCTGCGATTTCTCTTGCAGTTGTTTTCTTGTTTCCAAAACTATCAAACAAACTGCACTGAAGACTTCATATAAAAACTTCAATAAACCTTTTCCGAATTCGCTTGGATGATCATGAAACAATGGTTTCAAGATGAGGTTGGCCTTGATAAATAAAAGAATCAAGTTCAGTCTCGACTAGGAACCATTGTTTCGTGATCAGCCAAGCAAATTCAGGAAAGGTCTATTAACCGAGATTTTGATCTTGTAGCTTTCATTTGGCTCTTATTAAAGCAATAAATATTAGTAATAATTGGCTTTTATCAATACAAAAAGAAAGGGCCCGATAACAGGGTATTTCAAGGCGAAAAATACAACTCGAAACCAAGTCACGAGGAAATCATGCAACGACAACAGCAACAAAATTGGAAATTATTTTTTTAAAAACGGAAGGCAACATACTAACACGTCACGTGACCAGTTTTCTTCATATTGAGTTAATTGGATGGCTTAACGGTTCGGTTGGTTAGTTTGTTCGATCGCTTCTCTTTTGCATTTGGAATTGTGTGCAACAGAATCCTTCCCTGATATTTCATAAATCTCGTTTGTCATCCAATATGGCGAAGGATGACCATGTGAGCATGTGAATGCATATTTAAAGTTTTGTCACATTACCTGAAGTGATTACAATTCAAGATCGATTGATTCGTGCAACCAGTGGCAGGGGAGTCAAGGCTTCTAGTCGGACTCCAGGAGAAGGAACATCCATATTGGGATCCACACTTATTCCAGTCGATCTACTTTTGCACATAATATACCTCAACTTATCTCTGAACTCCTTACTGACAGCACTGTACATGATAGGGTTGATACAGCTGTTAGCAGTCATGAGTAGCCGGGTGAACTCGTGTGACTCGTAGATGTACGGCAATGCTTCTGAGTTACCTCTATCGAATATAACCATGCTAAGGATGACGTAATGAGGAATAATACACAGAGTATAAACAGCAACAAGTGAACTCAGAACCTTGATCGTCTTCCTGTTCTGTCTTATACGATGGCTGAGGGCCGGCTGAACGCGGACGCTGCTACGATGCCTGCGCCATTTGTTTTGACGATTCAAGCTGATTGCTATGGCAACGTAACAGATGGTAATACAGATGAGAGGCAGCACGCATCCTGGAACAAGGCAGCTCAGGATGAATGTAACTTGGAATGCCATTGTACTGGGCCACCAGTTAGGGTCGTTGATGCACTGTCCAGTTGGTGTGACGTAGAGAGAATCGATAAAGGGTACCAGGGACAGGACAGCATAGATCCAAATTACGATAATAATTATCTTGGTAAACCTGTTAATGTACATGTAGTGAGATTGAGTAAATAAAAAAATAAATTTAGGATGGTTTCTCATGATATGTACTCTTATTTTACACGGTTTGCGTCATCGAATTGTCAGTCGTTGTGGATTAACGAGGCAAAGCTGGTGGATCCGCGGTTCAACAAATTTCTGCGATGCGTTAACTGGGGGGGGGGGGAGGAGGGGGAGGGAGAGAGGACATACCATGTGAAATCACTGTAAATTTGTTTTTAAAACAGCAAATTACAAAGCAAAACGAACTAAAGTGAAGCACGCGCGATGCAGTCAATTATGTACTCTTATATCCCACGGCAAAACTAACCAATCAGAAAAGGGAAATTCTTAACGTTTGTGTTAAAAAAGGGATCATTTTTAGCTATTTTATCCTATATACAAAGGATAATAAACGCATTAACCATGGTGAATGCAGAAGCAGGCTGGGAATCTACCACAGGATTCCCTAATTTTATTTTAAATTAATTTTTAATTACAAATCAACGAGTACTCGATGGCTGAATGAAGAGTTGATGAGAACCGGTATAAATGGGTGATTTTAAATAAATTAATTAATAAATCATTCATGCTGAAGAAGTGTTAAACAAATGAATCGCGCAAATGAGTGAGACAGTGAACAAGTGAGCAAATGAATGAGTGAAAAACAGTGCGGTAAATCAAATTCATAGATCCGCTCCCACATTAGTTCCACCAATCAGGGGCATCACTGTTTTCCCAGAGGAATATGGCAGGTCCGACAAACAACATCACAAACCTCTCGATGTCAGAGAGACTTTTAGCTTTTAATGACAGATTCTTCAAATGTATTCTTAGGACTGATAATATTCGTCCAAAACTCTATTAAATTTTTAGTCATCAACATATGTTTTGATGCCGTAACCTGATAAAATGTTTTGGCTTGTCGGACATAGAAACAGTAACTATGGAGCAGTGGAACTAAGAAGATTTACAATTTTTATAAAACTGTGAATCAACGATAACACTGAAAGATTAGAAACGAATACAAAAAGCCAGACAAATCTAGCAAGAATCTTTCGGTCCCCTTTTCTTAAAATGTAAGACGAGTATCAGAGATCGTATTAACTGCCTCTGACAGGTGACAGACGAACAAAGAAGAAAATACGTGATATTAAATTCAAATGTGTTGAAACAAAAAACTAGAATATTAGATTATACTAGTATAGACTGCGTTGGTGTATAGTTAACAAATGGATATAATAAATGAATGTTGAACACCATGTAGAAAAAATACACAATAACTTTACTGACGTTTAGAACTTTTCATCTTTTACTCAGATGAAGGACTATCGTCTGAAACGTCAGTAAAGTCAATGAGTATATTTTTCTACACGGTTCCAAGATTTATTTATTATATCCATTTATAAATATATTCATGTATTTATTCATCCAACATTGATTCAATATTTTATATAAATAAATCTCTTTATTTAAGTGCCTAGTCGTTCTAGCGCTTTCGCACTAATTGGGGGCACTATCACTCACACACACTACCACATTGACTGTTTTAAGCATACAACTCTCAGCTCACATGTTGATTTGATCATTCATTCATTTAATAATGATTTTGTTCATCCATTCATTTCATGTCTACCTCACATTTATTTTCCTGTTTTATTTTTTAAATAATTGAAAAGAAAAAGAATTAAAAGGCAAGAAAAGAAAACGTTGAATCTCGATCTCACCTTGCGCTCAAAGGTTTTTTAACAGGGTAAACAATAGAACGATGTCTTTCGATACTAATAGCCGCTAATGTCGTACCAGACACCGTCACAAACGCATAGTTCAAAGTATTCACGAACTTACACATCGCCAGCCCAAATATCCAAACTTTGTGTTCGAGGTACGCCAAGTCAAAAGGAATAAACATTGCCAAGACAATCAGGTCAGAGATAGCGAGGTTTAGGATGAAGTATTGCACTGAGGGTCGAAAGTCGCGTGGACGGTTCTGGAAGATCACGAAGGTGACGAGAAGATTACCAACGATTCCTAGAGCCAGAACAACAGGGTATAAACTAAAGCGCATGACACGGAACGTGTAATCCATGGAATCGAATGGAGAGGTCTCGTTACTGGAAGTCATTGGTGAAGACGTCTGTCTTAGAATCCCGAATTTTTTTCTCTCTTTTTCTTAATTCGTTTATACAGGCAACGTTCTCAGTGTGTGAGCACCAAAGGCCTTTGGAGTCTGGATACACTGGTCTGTAGAATTGACTAGTTCCAACTGTGATTTCCTTCCCTAAAAAAACAATTAGGACTACTAAGACTTCTGTCGTGATGATGTCAGTACCGTGGATTGGCTATAGTATTGCATTGGGTGACCACACCTTCTTTCCCTTGAATGACCATAGCCTAGAAAGATCTATTGAGACTAACGCAAGACACATTAAAGGGCTCACATTTGGCATGAAGATATCTAAATCTCTCTTGTGACATTTTAGTAGCGTAAAAGAATCAGGGACTCATACAGCGATTAAAAGCGTCATTCTTATCATTTGTAGATGGTTATGAACCATCTAAATGGTACTGGTAGATCAAAGCTTCCGTTCAATTAGATCAAGCGTACTGATAATCCTCATATATCTTATATGTTTTTTCCCTCTTATACTTCGTTGCTAGTACGTATTTCTGGTATTTGGCGAAGAGTAAGTGGTAAAAAGTAATCCCGGGGTTCGATGAGATAGTGTTGCATGGGCATCGAGTAAATAAGATATTCAGATCATTTTCAGTTCAGCTATTTGTCCATTCATCCATCCATCCATCCACCCATCCACCCATCCACCCATCCACCCATCCACCCATCCACCCATCCACCCATCC